>RJWM01009422.1:33077-67929 GCA_004363535.1 Dasyprocta punctata | reverse complement strand
CTGCTATAAACATGGGTACGTATGTATCAATGTAATTGGATGTTTTTAATTGTTTCAAGAAGAGACCTAAAAGGAGAAGAGCTAGGTCAAATGGAATTTCTAGTGCTAGTTTTTTGAGGAATCTCTGTGCTGATTTCCATCATCATTGTACTAGTTTGTGTTCTGACTAACAGTGTAAAAGGGCCTCCCTCCCTCCAGCTGCACCAGCACTTGTTATTGTTTGATTTCCTGGCAATGGCCATTCTTTCTGGTGTAAATGGAATCTTGGTGTTGTTTTAAAAGCTTCTGCACAGCAAAGGAACTTTTCAGCTGAGTGAAGGGACTACTTACGGAATGGGAAAAAATTTTTGCCAGTTGTTTTTTGGACAGAGGACTAGCATCGAGAATATATAAAGAATTTTTAAAAATTAGACTCATCAAATATAAAAGAATCAATTGAAAATGGGCAAGTGAAATGAATAGACATGTCTCAGAAGAAGCATGAATGGCTAATAAATGCATGAAAAATGTTCAACATTGCTGGCCATTAGAGAAATATAAGTCAATATATTTTAAAAACTAAATAATATGTTTTACTAATAAGGAAATTGGTGAATCAGATCCAGACCTTTAAGTTTTGTCCTGTGCTTGGTTCTGCATTTTTTTCAGTTTTTCTTAGGGAAAATACTGGAACTCTTGTCCCTTCCATTATCTCTACCATGTAGACAGAGAAATCACAACAAATTTTGAGGTCCCAATATATTAAGAGATATAAATATTGTTAATGAGGAATTCAAAATGACTTTTTAAAAAGTATGCAAATCAGAAACATGCCTTTCAAGATCACAATTCCTGTCTTAGATGCATTGTTTTTTTCCATCTCTAAAAGGAAGGAAGTAGACTAGATGAAAGCTAGACCTCACTCCCTCTTGATTCTAAAGGTCTACACTTTTATCATTTTTAACAGACCTTGTGAAACCTGCCAGTGCAAAAGCCAGGGAGTTCTAATTGTAGCCCCTAGGCGAAACACAGAGGGTCATACTTTCTTGGGCCCAGCATTCGTTTTAAGGTTTGCTTGCTGAAGAACCTAGGACCTGCTGCTCGAATTTCCAACCCAAACCACATGAATTAATGTGAGAAGCAATTGGGCTTTCTTACTCAAGATATGTGCATTAAAACGTATTTTAATCAAAAAAGTAGAATGTTGATATGAAAAAAGTTCCCTGGATAAAATGATTTTTTTTTAATAAAAATATTTTTTAAAGGGAATGGTAAACTCTTTATGAAAGGATCATAAAATATTGTTTAATCACTTACTACTTATTAATATTCCTGGGAATAAGACAAAACCTCCAAAGACAGCTTCAAAGAAACCTTTTGCAATTTCAAAAGATTTCTACTTCTATCCTGGAGTAAATAAAAGAATATTTCTGGGGCATTTTTTTAAAGGAAGGAATCCACTAGTGGATTAGACTGTAATGTTGCAAGAGAATTTTTGGCCTAGAAATAACTTACAATGCCAAGGCTGATGCATAAATAGGGATACATGGAAGAGAAAATGGTTTGAAAATATTTTAAAATAAAAATATCTTTTTAAGTACTGAGAAATGAAACAAACATCATGTTGAGCTAGATCCCTGGTCCTTTTAAATTTTTATTTTGAAACGGAGTCTTATGAAGTTACTTAGTTACTATTCTCATTGCTGAGACAAAATAGCTGACATCCAAAGTTAAAGGGGGAGAGATTTATTTAGCTCACAGTTTGTAGAGATTTCAGTCCGTAATCGACTGGCTCCAACACAGGTTAGCACATGGCAGAGAGGCAACAGTTCACGGCAGTGGAAGACAGCAAAAGCAACCAGAGAGCAAAAGCACCATCTTTCTGTCCCTTATCCACACTACCAGGATTAGGGTGGGGCCAATCCATTCAGAGGACTGATCCAGCAATCACCCACCCTTTGTCCCAACATCAGCATTGCATTATAAATCAATCACACACTCTAGATTTAGCCACCTCCAAAAAAATCCTATGATCACATGAGGCTTTAGGGGGACATCTACACACAAATCATAACAGCTGGTAAATTGCCCAGGCTGGTCTTGAACTTGTGATCCTCTTGCCTCAGCCTCTTAGAAGTGCTGAGATTACAGGCTTATGCCACCATGCCTGGCTAAAATCTTCTAAACTATAAAATACAAAAGGTGGACAAATTAAATTTCATATAATCATTGGAGGTATTTAAATGTTTTATTGTTTTAAGAATGAGCAACTTCATAAATTTTTAAAACTCAAAGTACTTAATTTATTCCACATCTATTTTACCTGCATTAAACTATTATGTGATGATTATTTTCCTGAAGATTTCATCAGCAACACATGACAATAAATGTATATAGCATGAACCCCTCATGTTATACATTTCACTTGATGTGATACTATCAAAAATAAATTAAACCACAACCTAACAATCTGGAATCTAACTTCTGTCTGATGGAATTAGATGCGTTTTAATTCAAAGTGATTGATTAAATTTAATTATTAATATAAAAAACCTCTAGGTTGCCAGCAGTCAAAGTTATAGCTGGGGCACAGTAATAAAAAGTAGCACCAGAATTAAAACACAGACTTCAGTGTTAAATCACCCACATTCTGCCTACTGTCCCCATTCTCCTCTTGAACTACACCCCCATGTGTCTTTTGCATGCAGAACTCTCTTTAAAGCTGGTGAGAGTTTCATGCGTGGGAAATCAAATCTACCTTATACAAAAGCATATGCTTAGAGGTCCAGAGGATGCTGAAAAATACTATATACTTGTAGTCTCCCTACGGGGAATTCATCCAACAGCGAGACCCTTGAATTTTGCATTGCTTGTGCCTACGCTGTTTAAATTGGTAGCTGCAATTCTATCACACCAAGGATTGTTTTCACATTTAGTTCCCTTGGATTTTTTTTTAACCTACTTTAAGGAAAAAAAAAAAAAAGGAGCAACATAGGGAAAGAAGGCAGGGGGTGGGGAAAGAATAAATCATTATGCAGTTCTCAACCTCCACAGGGAAACTGCAGTACAAACCCACAGATTCAGAATTGTCAAGCAATGGGGCTGTTTGTTTACAAGTCACAGATTCAATTATGTAACTAGATAAGTTCATAAAATCTAGTGAGTATATGGGGGTTAGGAAAACCTATACTTTTGAATTAGTGAAGACAATTCATCTCTCAAAAGATTCATAAAGGAATTCTGTTTATTTTTAATTGCTGTATGAATTTAGTTTTTTAAAATTTATTGCATCAAAACATAGTATTTCCATGTAGATAATGACTTCTCATTCTTTAGCATTTGTACCAGATAACTTATAATGTTTTTTCACCACAGAAGTTGTTAAACCATCAGCATACACTTACAAGGGAAGTTGGAATATCATTTAATCTGCCAGCTAGGTAGAACTCCTGTCTGATTTAGCAGGGAAAAATGTATTATATGACCAGTACATCAGTTCTAATTCTTTTTCACTCTTTACCTGATAACTTCTTTTTTAATTACTGTTTTTTTTATTTAAGTTTTTGGACCATACACTATTTATAAAATTAAAGCTTGTAAGATATGTTCATGTAAATAAAAATTTTTGATTGTGAAATGATGTAAAATTTCAATTCAAAGGAAAAAAGTTAAAAATCAACTAGTAAGCCATTAGACTGTAGTAAATTTCATACAGTTACTCTTTAAGCTCTCAAATAAGTTTATGTGATCTTTTTAGTACCTGCGTTTACATCTAATACTCTCTAAGAAGGTTTTTTCTTGAGAATTTAAAGGCAGATTTCAATGCTATGTTGGTAGAATGCCAATAAACTCTGAAATATTATAATTAATCAACTTCTGGTAGTAAAGTATCCTTAAATTGAGGTTGCAAAATAAGCTTCTAGAACTGTTTTTCTTTCTCATCTAGCTGACTTGTTATTCAATTGGGTAAGTTTGGTGTTGTATGTTACTGCCTAGGGGAAAATCCTAAGGGAATTGTTGGAGAAGAATTAACGTTTTTCAGGAGGCAGACAAAAACACTATATTCAGCCTCTTGGGAAATTTCTCAGGGTGTTTTCTGCTAATGGTGCCAGAACCCATGACTAGAAGGGAGCTTCCCGGTTGCGACACAGTTCCCAGAGGGCTGCTAAGCTCTCTACCAGCCATAATACACACCGAAGACAGGGATTAAATCCAAACTAAGCATGCAAGCATGCAAGGGACAAATTTTTTTTCTTTTTTTTTTTTATGAGTCTTGGCATCGAGTAGAAATTTTAATGGCCTATCTCCTTCTGTCTTAGTTAGAGATGGAGCTCTGCTGATCTGCTGCCTGGAGACCAGAGTAGTCTAACCAACTACAATAAAAGACCTATGTTAGGGAAGAATATTTCAATAAATTATGTGTTCCCAGGCCAGCCGCGTCATAATGCCTCTGTGGTTGGGGTTTGATCTTTGCCAACTTGGAGCAGTGGTGGAGTTGAGTAGGATCTCTTCATCCGTTGACCTGTCAGTGAATGGTAAGTAAAGGAATATGAGTCAAAATTAAAAGACAAAGATAGCTGTCAACTCGAGATGGACTTCTTTGAATTGTTATTCAAAGTTTTGGGTCCCTCTGAATTTTCAGGCCACATTGTTTCAGGAAGAAGTAATAAAAATTATCTGTGCAGTTTATGTGGGGGTTAATTGTATGAACAAAATTTTATACATCTCTACAATATGTGGGCTGTGATCACTGTTAAAAAATGTTTATACAGGTATCTACAGAAGTTTTTAAATTATCTTTTTTTCTTAACTGCTGCCTAAAGGCATAAGAAAATATACCATCATCATTTAAAATGGTAATCACAGTTATAATAATACTTTATCAAAAACACTTTAAATATTGTACTTAACTTTTCAGAGCACTTTTAAGGATATTAACTTATTTATACATAATTAGAGTTCATTATTACAAATAATGTATTTCTCTGAGATTTAAAATGGTAGTAGTACGTATTTGTCTTATTGCAGGATGAAGGAGGAGATTTCTTAGACATTTCAAAACATAGTATTTCATTTCTGTATGTATATTGTGCATAGTTTAAAAGGCTCTGGTAGAGCTGGGTGTGGTAGCACAGGCCTTTAATCCCAGCACTTGGGAGGCTGAAGCAGGAGGATCATTGTGAGTTTGAGACAAGCCTGGGCTATCAAGTGAGTTCAAGGCCAGCCTGAACTGCATAGTGAGGACCTATTGCAAAAAATAGGACTGAGGATTTAGCTCAGTGGCATAAACACCTGCCTGACAGGCACAAGGTTGTGAGTTTGATCCCTGGTATAGAAAAAAAAAAGGCTCTGGCAATACAGCATACATGTTAATTTCATATAAAAATAAAAATGGAATGAACTCTTAAGAAATTTAAGAAAGTATTTTTTTTTAATGAAAATGTATAGAGGTATCTTTGAGAAGTGATTTTATCCACTTGTCCTTCAAAATGACTTTTAACTCACGATTTGAGGATGCTCTTGAATTCTCTGGGAGATAAGTTGAGGTTTCATTAGAGTAATCTTTTTGTGATTTTTAAACTCAGTGAGAGAAATAAAAGGGACAAAGAAGAGAAGAAATTCAGAGCGGTTGTAGGTATGGCTTCCTCTTGAGGTGTCTGTTTGAGGAGGTAGAGAGAGAACAAATGGGCAGAGGGTTTAATTCTCTGCTTTTTTTCATACTCATTGAACCCTAGTATCTCATCTATAAAATGAAAAGTCTTCTTCGCAAAGTAGATGCACAGTACTGTTACACAGCAGGAGGAAAAAAAACCAAATGCCTTCTTGGGTTTAAGTGCTAGAATTAAATAATCATAACATAGAGGAACTGATTTTCTTTCAGTCATGAGTAGTTGCAAACACCACCAAAGGTGGCAGAATAAGCCATTAAAATGACTTTTAGAAAACTTTTTTCTTTTGACTTTTTATCAACTATAAATTAAAGCTACTGTATTCATCATCTGAAATTGAGGAAATAAGCGTTTTTAACCTGCTAATATTTTCACCCCAGGAAAATAATTGTTCCTAGAAAAGCCAAAATGTTCCCACACTTAATCCTGCTGTTTGAAGTATAAAGATGTGATATATACATATATATATATATTTTTTTTTTTTTTTTGCCTGAGTTGAAGAAACCAAGCATTGTTTTCAAAACTTTAAACAATGATTCAGTGCCATGTAAATTCTACGTTATATATCACCTGAGGACCTTGATGGAGCACATAATAAATGTTAATTAATTTTACAAACACTCCTGTGGTAAAAGCATTACTACTCCTCCCCTTTCAACTGGCAGAGGCAAAGATTCAATGAGACCTCGCAACTCACCCTGGGGATTGCATTGAAATTGCTGAACCAGAAAAGGTAACCCAGGAGGCTGGAATCTGAACCCTATGTGTTTCTAGTTTAAGAAGAGTTCCATTCTTTATGTATAACATTTATGCTTCTCTTTAGATTGACATATTGGGAAGGGTGAGTGCATTATACTCTACTACTGAGACACCACACACTCATACTCACACTTGTGAGCTATTCATGCCCATGACCTGGAATCATGAATTACTTGTTTGTGATGTTAACACTTTGTTTATGTCCAAACTTACTTTGCTTCAAATTGTTCCTATGAATAGATTACAAATGGAATTAAAAAAGAACAATGAGGACTGAAAGCAACATAGAAAATAAGACAGACTTCCTATTGAACAGATAAGTGATTTATTTGTTTCCTGTGATTTCACTTGGGGATGGTGGTAGTGCTGCTTGCTAGGCAAGTGGTCTATCGCTCAGCTACTGCTTCAGCCCCTACTTTTATATTTTTATATAAAATATATTTACAAAAGAGCAGAGCCTTTTAAACTGTGTGTAGTATACACACAGAAATGAAGTATTATGTTTCAAAATGTCTAAAATCTCCCCCTTCATTCTGCAATAAGACAAATATGTATCATTACCATATTAAATCTCAGAGAAATACATTATTTGTAATAATGAGTTAACTCACAAGATAGTTGTGATCTACTTTGTTCCTGTCCTTTAGTGTATAGGGAGTACTCAGTAAAGATTTATTCGCTGAACAGAATACTCCTCTCATTCATAGACCTACTGGTGACTAGCATAATGTAAAATAGATAACGCAATATGTAAATAACTTTATTCATTGAAGCACTCATTTAACCAAGTACAGCGGCCGGGGATCAAACTCACAACTTTGCGCCTGCCACTCAGGCGCTTAAGCCATTGAACCAAACTCCCAGCCCTAGTTTTTTGAGGCAGGGTCACACTATGTAGTTCAGACCAGCCTTGCGCTCACGTTGTAGCCCAAGCCAGCCTGGAACTCACAACGCTCCTCCTACCTCAGCCTCCTGAGTGCTGGGATTAAAGGCGTGTGCCACCACGCTTGGCTCCAAGTTATTTTTGATTTGAAGAATCCCAGAAGTAAACCAGGAAGAGTTATGTATTGGTAAATAAACATCTAATGCTACTCAAAAAACTGGAGTATGTTTCATGATTGAAAAAACAAACAGAAAGAGATGTGTCAAGGCCCAGAATAACATACATTTTTTTTCAAAATTTAGTTTATAAAAAAAAAAATTACTTTTTTGTAACCAAGAATAAACACTGGGGATTGTATGACTACAGTACTAAGTAGTAAAAAAAAAAAGGAACTCATCACCATTGGAAAGTTTTTTCCATAATAAATTCAATATTGGCTTATTTAGCATCCAGATAAGTTCTTTTCTTTCAAACTGTTGGAGTTGTAATATATAAAATAACATCTTGGAATTGTTGACTATAATACAGAAAAATAGAATTGAATTTGACTTATGAGTTAGATTTCAGCTTTGGGGTACTGCAGTACACTTCTGAAAATGAATCTTGCAACTGCTTTTCCACTAGAATATTTATGGATATAGTAATTTAGGCAGTCATTCTCTAGAGTGGATTATGACGTGCCAGTAGCTGAAAGATGAGAATAAAACCTAAAGTTTCCAGTTGCAAGTGCAGAAAGAAATTAAAAGACACAGAGACTCTCTCTCTGTCTCTCTCTCTCTCTCTCTCTCTCTCTCTCTCCCCTTTTTTCTTAAGATTTGCACTAAGTTAACAAGATCCACACATTTGGAAAACTGTCTTTATGAGTTTTTTTCTTTTTTTCTTTTTTCCAAATCCATTATCTTTTTTTCTTTTTTTCCCCAAATCAAGAATAAAAAGAAAAGAGTGGAAGAAAGAAAGAAGAACAGGAGGAAAAAGAAGAAGAAAAAACTACTACAAAATTTCAAAACATGTCAATCAGGGGGCAACAATGGTATATACATTGTACACTGCATGCTTATTTCTGATAGAATGCATTCTTTCCTGTTTCTGGATTAAAGTTAAATAGCTCCTGAGATTTTAAATTTAGTTTCTCTCAAACAAAACGAACACCAGTTGAGCTGTTTTGTATTATTTCCTGAGCCAAGAATTGAGGCAAGGTATTGAAAAGGTAAAACCACAAATTGACTTTTTGTGTTTTGTAGGTTGATACGAACAAAAAAGAGGGAGAAATGTTTATGCCTTTAAAAATAATTTTAGAAGAAATGAAATAATCTTCAACTCACTGTTAATCATATTCTTCCCTGCTTCTTTTTCTGGGGAAGAATTTATAAACGTCATTAACCTCCTCCTCTCTTCTTTTGGTGCCAGAGATGAACCCTGGACCAGGTCTCAGGCATGCTAAGAAGTGCTCTACCACTGAGCTACACCCCCAGCCCTAGTAAAGACCTTCCTATGCTGAAATCACTGTTTCAAAGCATGCTACATGTCATTGCTGCTACCGGTAGCTATTTCTGTATAAAACTAAGGCTGTTAAAATACCTGTTAGGAGCCTTGACAAATTAGTGTCCTTATAATCATCACATTTTAGAAACTTTTCTAAATAATGAGTTACAAGAAATAAAGAACCTAACAAAATACTGAGTACGCTCATTTCATTTTTCTGTCCCTTTTCCCTCTGGGACCTATTAGATACTATACAAACAAGGCTGTGTCTTACTTGGCTGATCTGGTTTAGTACACACCTCTCAGACAAGTGGAGCCAGCTCTCTAGAACTGGCTGTCTTGTCTTGAACAGCTTGTTATTCATATTTCAGTTCTCTTTTTTTCCCATACCTCTTTTGCATTTTGTGATCATTATCATCAGAGATAATGATCCAACCAAATGAAGGCAGACTAGGTAGAAGCCCTTCAGAAGCGGACATGAATGCTGGCTCTGTATGCAAGCTTCTGAGACTGAGACAGTAGTGTTGAGCATCTCACTTACAGGCACAAGTTGCAAGACATCTGGGGAGAAAAAATAAAGTTCAAGAATGCCTTCCTCTCAGGTCTGCAATGACTTGCCAGGCCAAGCATGGAATGGAGAAGAAAGGGACTGTTTTTTTTTTTTTTAGACACAGAGTCTTACTGTGTAGCCCAGGCTGGTCTCGACCTCACAGCGATCCTCTTACCTCAGTCTCCTGAGTGCTGGGATTACATGCATGTGCCACCACACCTGGCCAGGACCCCAGTTTTCAAACCCATGCATTTTTAAATGATTAGGTAAGTGATTACATGTATTGAAGAAACATGTGTTGGAATTTCATCATTTAAGAAGGATCAAGATTATTCAGGTACCAAAATGAGGGAGGATGGTTTCAAGGAGCAAAAATATGTTTACTTCTGCCTCATGAAACTCATGCTTGGGCAAATCTTAGGATATAGACTCTTGTGCACATTTAGACATAATACCCATTACAGTGTGTAGGAGATAGCTTCATATGTAGAGAAGAAAACATGCCCTTTAGAATTGAACTTGGACCTCAGGGATGAAAATATCTCCCTTGCTAGTTGCTGATGGGAATTATACAGTCTTGAATTTGCTCCCTGCTGACCTGACATCATTGAATTTGGAGAAGAGGAGCCAGGTTCATCCAGGGGTAGCAGAGAAAAATATGTTTTGAAAAAAAAAAAGGTAATTATAAATCATGCTTTTAAATTAAGTCATAGAAGTCCTTGCCTAATTATAACATGAAAACAAGTTCTAGCTCAATGTTCCTTGCAAAGAGAAATTTGTGACAAATTTATTCTGGTTAATGCAGTCAACCAACCATTCTTGACTCATTTTTCTTAAAATGATAAATTTTAACTCATTTAATAAAATTAGCTCATCAAATAAAAATATGACAATTTAGAGATCTATTTACATTTAATTCTAAGGGATTCATGGTCAGATGGTAAAAATAAATTTGAGTCACAGAAAAACACAAACTTTGACTTCTAACCCATAGCTAATCCTGACCATAAATGTGAGTAAAGACCCCACCCACTCACTGATATAACACAGTATTGAGAAACTTTAGGGGGTGCAACATTATGGACTGAGCAGAAAGGAAAAAAATCATAGCTACTGCATTTAAACAAATGAAACGAAGCCTGAATGTCAGTACAAACACGTGTATGAATTTATATTCGTTTTCTTGAGGTAAACTTACCTACCTCCTTTGAAAATAATAATGAACTAAGCAGTAAGAAGTAGAAAAAGTTAAGTCCACAGGATCCTATTAAATTGAGTGTGGAAAAATCTCTGAGCAATCAGAGGATTTTTTTTTTTTTTTTTTTTGGTGGCACTGAGGATCAAACTCACAGCCTTGTGCCTACCATGCGGCACTTAAGCCACTGAGCCAGACTCTCAGCCCTAGGTTTATGAAGCAGGGTTGCACTATGTAGTTCAGGCCAGGCTTGCTCACGTTGTAGCCCAAGTTGCCTTCAAACTCACAACACTCCTACCTCAGCCTCCTGAGTGCTGGGATTAAAGGCGTGCGCCACACGCCTGGCTGACACAATCAGAGTTCTTAACTATCTTCACAATAGGGTAGAAATTCATGAGATGAACTTTTAAAATGGAGTAATCTGAGCTTGTCATGTCAACTTTTCCAAGTCTCAGCTTTCACATTTATAAAGTGAGAGCAATAATGCTACTTTACAAGATGGCTGAAGAAATCAAGTAAGATAAAATACATAAAGTGTTTAGCTTAGGGCTTGGCAAATAGCAAGAGTTCAAACAAACAGGACTATTACACTAACAGTCTTCACTACTATTAGTGACAAATACTGGCTAATATCCATTTAATATCTAGTATACCTTTCATAGAATATTTCTGACTCTTCTCTGTGATTCATTGGTGGCTCAAATGCCATGTAGGGACTGTCAAATCTACTTTTATAAGAGATTGGTCAATTTCTTCTCGGGTCTGTTTCAAAGACTGATGCAATAAATTACTACTGCTGGAGGTGTGGGGGTAGGGCATAGTGGGGTAAGAGGGTCAAGAACCATACATGTTCAGCAACGATTACAGCCAGGAGTATGCCAAGTCAGAGCCACCGCACACGCCTCTTGGCTTTGCACTCTATGGGACTGAGTAGCTTTGTGTGTGCCAGGCTTAAGAGTTCAATTGTTTTTATGCATTTGACTAAGGTTTGTCTTGGGTATATCACTCTAAGATGAAGAGCTTCGGATGACTCCATATGTAGGTGAACCAAATTGTGTCAATGTAGGTTGATTCAGAAAGCCTTTTTTTTTTTTAAACTTGTAAATGTTTCGATACAAATTAAATAAATATCTCACATCTAAGGGATAAAAGAAAAGGAAAGTGTTGGGAACCTTGACCCCTAAACTCTGAGAACTCATGCTAGTAGTAATTGGCAAAGGTATTTATTTCACTCTGTAAAGTTAGAAAGTTAGACCCATATGTAGGTGTCTAAAGTTAGATGCATATGCAGGTGTCATGGAATAACACAGAAAGTTTAAAGGCCATCCACTATGTCCTTCCACTAGTACCACCTAGTGGTAACCAAGAAGATGTGTAAGCATTGTTTTTTTTTTTTTAAATGCTTTAAAAATTAGAAAACCGTTACATCCATACTTGTCATTGTTTAAAACAATTGAAAATGCATAAAAACTCAGAGTGAATCATCAAAGATCCTTCACTTCTATTTCCCAAATCCACTCTTCTTCCTCAATAAAACGAACCCTGCTTCTCTTCTACAATTCTCTCTCTCTCTCCACTTAGGTTTGTAGGTATAAACAACACCATACTACATAGTATGGGGTGATTTTTTAAACTTAAAAATACATTTAAACGTATTTTCTGGCATAGTAGAATATTTTGCTACCTGCTCTCAGACATCAGGATTTGCCCACAAGCTTTAGTATCAGGTGCGCCTTTGAATTCTGAATTGAAAGGAATACATGACTGTTGAAAATGCCATGTGCTGGATGAGGCTTTGGCCTGTGACTAGCAACACCACTTCCCCTGCCAGATCCTTCTCAATCCTGAGCAATGGCTCCCCTACCGTCCTGCCTGTGGCCTATGTGTCAGTCTATGGTCCTCCTCTCCTGTGTTCTCAGCCGGCTAACTCCATCTGAAAGATGTCTTACTGCCATTGTCCCCATTTAGCTTCCTCATCCCTCACTGTTGCAAAAGCCTCTGTACTTATCTCCCTACCTCCAAACCACTACCAGGAAGATTGCTCTGTAACATAAATATCACTCTGTCATTCTACGCTTTAAAAATTCCTCTAGTGCCAACTTTCTGCAGAGCTAAATCTAAACCACTTAGCATGTATACAAGGCTCCTCACAGTCTGGCCCCAACCCACGCCTCTTTTCTCCTCCACTATTTCCTATTCTCCAGAACACACAGAATAGAACAGATTATATACCTTCATATGCCAGCACTCTGCAATACTTTTTCCATGCCTGAAATGTGTGCTCTCTCTGGTTTTTCTGATTAGATTGTACTTATTCCATAATATGCAGCTAGACTATCATGTGTGAGGCTGTCTTCAACTCCCATGGGTCTCTCCTCTATGTTTTTATATTCTTTTACACTATATAGCACTTCCTATATTTTATCATTGTTATTTGGCCATGAGGAACTTGATCACACTCACATTATCATCTGCCCCTGGAGTAACTGGTACAGGAAAGCTTGCTGAATGAGAAAGTCACATTCAAAAGAAGGACCAGAGTGAATAAACTGTAGAGCAAAGCTTTCCAAATTTTAATGTGATAAGAATCACCTAAAGAGCAGATGTATTGAATTTACTCTCTGAGAGTCTACTTCATTTAATGGATCTACAAAGATGGGGCTTAGGAATCTGTATTTAAACAAACATCCCAGATAATTTTGTGCCTTGTATACGAAATCCTACCTTAGAATGCAAATCAAGTGATTTGGAAAAAAAAAGCAAAAAAAAAAAAATTTTTTTTTGAGAAAGGGCCTCACTATGCAGTTCAAGCTGGGCTTGAACTCATAGTGACCCTCCTGCCTAACATTTGTTGTTTGACATGGAATATACTAAAGAATGTACTCCTGTCCTTAAGAGATTCCTTGAGGGGCACTTCTGAGAATAAATAGATACTAGCCTAAGTTTGAGAAAACCACAGTGAAGTGAATTCCCTAAAGACTATAAAGAAGCATCAAGCTCTGTGTACAAGAGCTGGACTGCTTCTTTTTTGG
Source organism: Dasyprocta punctata (assembly GCA_004363535.1). Lineage (NCBI taxonomy): Eukaryota > Metazoa > Chordata > Mammalia > Rodentia > Dasyproctidae > Dasyprocta > Dasyprocta punctata. Next base: position 54,380 of record RJWM01009422.1, on the reverse strand, counting down.
GACAATTGTCATCAACTCCCATATGCTTGTTTTGTTAGAATAGTCACTATTTAGCCAAGCCCAAGCTGTTTTCATTAATACACTGCATTTGTGTCAAGCTTCTCTTTCAGTGTGCTCCAAACGTTTTAGCAGCTTTAAGCCTGTCTTCCCTCGTTCCCTGAGGGAGGAACAAGTACAAGTTCACGCCAACTCGTTACAGAGGCATTGCTCAAGAGCAGCTTCTGGGGCACCAGATGCAGGCAGGAGCAAGAGTGGGATAATTCCCAGCCCCCTCCCCTCTGCTCTGTTTCATTTTTCCCACCCACCCAGCCAAATGCTCATATTGTCTTCAGCAGGTGGCTTCCACCCCTGCCTTCAAGTCTGCTCAGACAATTTCCCTCCCAAGATAGAGAAGCTCCAAAAAGATTCACAGCTTTTATGCAATGCTGAATTGCAAGGACCACACTGGCCGAAGTACACCCTTAGAAAATTAAGAAGTTTTGCAGAGACTGTGGTAAAGACATATTAGGTCCTGGTTCAGAAAGTAGAAACTCCGGGTGGTAGACACACACCAGGTGTAGGGCACAAGTTCCCCCAGAGGTCCCAGGTACCAACTTTAAACATCTGGATCTGTGTGGACTCACCCTGGCTCCTCATTCCTATGATTTACCTTCTGGTGAGCCCTGATCAGTTTCTAATCTTGCATTTTCCTACAGACTCAGGTTTCTTATGTTTTCCTCATATCCAGTGAGGTTAATCCAGTTTCTGATTTCAGTGCTTCTCTGGCTCCACATTTGCTGGGCTCTGCCCCCCTCAATTATGGTCATCTAAGCATTCCCATGTGTCAACTCCATGACTCCAGATTTGATGAAAGTGCCACTACAGGGCCAAAGCAAGATGCATATTTTGAAAGCAAACCATTTAGGGGAAAGAGAAGGGAACCACACTGGTAGTCACACCATGAGAATTGTGTTCAATGGCCTGTGCCTCTGGGAATATTTACTGATGTTTCCTAGAGATGTTCTAACTGTGACAACTTGATTTCTTGCCTCGTGAGCCACTTTGCATTAGTGCCAAAGTGTTTGTTTAAGTAAACATACAGTAGGATTAACTGTATGTGTGTTTGTATAGATTGACTGAATTTTCACACATGTACAGATTCATTCAGTTACTGCTATTATCAGGATACAGAACAACTCTATCATCCCACAAAACTCTCTCGTACTGCCCTTTTAAGTATATCCACACATTTTTTAAGAGCTAAATTTCATAAAACATCATGGGAAAATTTAAAATCTATAGAGGAGTTTAAAAAGGATAGTCTATATTCAATTATTTGAAAGTTTTGTCTTCCTGGGTGTGAAGACAAATTCTCATAATCCCAAGCCTTAAATGGGTGCTGAGGTTTTCTTCCTTTCCGAATGAGTTTGGTTAAACCACTCCCTCCTACTAGGCAAGCAAGAGCTGCATAGCTCAGGAAAAATATCTTAGTTCCAAGTGAGAGCCTGATGATTAAAGTTATATCCATAATTTCCATTTGGGGGGGTGTAGCCAATATGAGTATAAAATCAGTATAAGCCGTGAATTTTGAAAACAAGTTCGGTGTGATATTAATTAAATTTCAAGGTGTAATAGTCTAGATTTTGGGAAATTAAGTACCCTACATTCACACAGATATCTACTTCACGCTGAAGGATAAGCCTACATAATAAAGTAGGGAAAGATTAAGATTCTGTTTTTTTTTTAAGGTGAGGGGCTAGTGCTGGGGATTGAATCTAGGGCTTTGTACATGTGAGATGAGTCCTCTATCACTGAGTTCTGACCCCAGATCACTCCAGTTGGGTTTGAACTGTAAAAACATTTTTAAAAAAATAAGCATTTTAAAATATATGTTTTTGTTGGAAAAATGATTATAAAGGACAAAGGACAAATCAGTTGTTTCAGTTTTGTTACTCTCACAATGCTCCTATGTTTAGTGGGTTTGTTTAGCTTTTCTGAACATGCAAAAAAAATCTTGTCAAATACTTTTGACACTTTTATATTTTGTTAGCGAGGAAGGGAGGCTGTAGTTAATGCCATTATTACCTGCTGGGCTACAACCTCCACAAGGGTGGTCATTCGCAAGACAGGAAATAGCATCTTCTGTGACTGTCAAAGAATCTAAGAACTTCTGGTGGAAGGAAAACATGTTGAAATCATCCTGATTTGGGCTTTACTCCACCTCTTCCACTGGCACTGGCTCTGTGACCTTGCACAGGCAGCTTAACATCTTTTAGTTCTCTTTGCAATAGTAGGGACTGAATCCAGGACCTTCATACCAAGCTACATCCCAAGTTCTTTTTTATTTTTTGTTTTGAGGCACTGTGTCACTGAGTTCCTTGTTTGCCAGTCTGAGCTTGAACTTGTGATTCTTCTGCCCCTGTCTCCCAGAGTAATATCCTCATTTGTGCAGTGGACATCATGCATAATTTATAGGTTTGTTTGGAGGCTATGGTGAGACAGTACTTACAAAATGTCTGCCATGTATAAGGCACTCAGTGGATATTAATTTTTGCCTTTCCTTTTTCTATTTAGCCTATCCCTCTATCTCCAAGTAGAGCCCATTTAAACTAGCCCGGTCAGAATTTATCTTATATTTTAAGACCTTGAGAGAATAAAGTTGGGTTAATTTTTCTTTCAGTCTGTCCTCTGGCTTTTAACTTCTCCTGGCAGGAAATGATTTATTAGAATTTAAAATAATTGCTTTTTTATTTTTTGGAGTAGTTCTACTTTAGAGTTCTTAGCAGAAAAGGAGAACAACTGGTCCAGATTCCTCAAATAATGGCCAGCTTCCAAATCTTAGTGATGATTTAAAAAAAAAAAAGACTAATACAGCATAGAGTGATGGAAAAGTGATAAAGCAAATACAGCAAAACATTAACTGTGAAATCCAGATGATGGGTATGTGGATGTTTTTTGTGTATGTCTTTGAACTTTGCTATATCTCTCCAAAGTTTCCATGACACCATGTTGGGAGAGAAGTTTGTTGTTTATGCTACTGGTCCAACAAAATTTGGCTGTGGTATCACTCCATATCCTCCCACTCCAGGACCCAGGATGATAGATCCTGTTGAAAGGGGCTTGTTTCCATGACAAAGGGAAAGAGCTCTGCTGGGTACTGCAGAGACAGTTGGATGTTTTAGACTGGGAATGACACATATCACTTCTGGTCACAGCTTTCTGGCCAGAGGTAGTGACACATATTCCTACCACAGCCGATGGCAGTGCAGTTCTATCATATGCCTAGATGAAGGAGGACTGAAAAATTTGCTCCAGTTACCTTGACATAAACAAACAGCTCCATAAACTCCTTCAAAGAATGATATACCTCTGTATCATCGTCATTGTTTCTAACACAAAAAAGGCAGATTCATTGGAAGCAATGTCTGTAAGAAAATTCAGAACCTTTTTCTTTCTCATCCCTTTTCTTGTAAGTCTTCTTTAAACAGAGTAGGAGAAGGAAGCCACTAAAGGCTAATGTCTTCCAAACTTCTCACTGGCTGGCTGGCTGGTGTTTCAGCCGGTCAGTCAGCCAGCCAGCTCTTTCTAGAATCTCATCACCTTTTTATTGAGTCAGCTCATTTTCTCTGAGTAAGTAATATGTGGAAGCCATCCAAACAGCTTAAAAGCAGAAGTTAAATGGAGGGAGGCTGGTAAAGTCTTTCAGAAATGGGTAATAAAATAAAACCTTTGAATACTGATATTTTAAAACTATTCTTGACTCAACCTTTCAGAGGAGTCAAGAAAAACTTCATAGGGGAGGTGTGACATTTAAGCTGGCACTTGAAAGCATTTACTAGGTAGAAAATGGAGCAAGACATTCCAAGCAGAGGGAACAGGTTGTGCGGTGGCAAGGAAACCATCCTGGCTTCGAGTGTCTGAAGGAGAGTAAGAAATTGGCTGTTGCCACAGACTAGCACGCCTGTCAGGGATATACTAAAGTATGAGCGTAGGACCACACACGTTGTATTTTACATTTGTTAGCAAGCAGGTAGTGAAATACCCCCTCTTGCTAAAGAAAACTTTTAATCCATCCTATTTAGTGCTTTAGTGGCAGTTACACTGATTTCAAAGAGAAAAATCCATCTTCAAATAATTTGCTGTGTAGAGTACAGTAGATTCCTTTATCCAAGATTGCACTTTCTTTGTTTCAGTTAACCTTAGTTAATGGAGGTCTAAAGTATTAAATGAAAAATTCTGGAAGTAAACAAGTCACAAGGTTTAAATTGCATGCCACTCTTAGTAGTGTGATGAAATTTGTTTTATTACAGTATACTGTGTGGTTATCATTATTCTATTTTTTTTATTATTGTTAATCTCTTACTATGCCTAATCTAGCAATTAAACTTTATCGTGGGTATGGATGTGTAGGAAAAAATGTAGTGCATACAGGATTTGGTACTACCTAAGTTTTGGGGCATCCAGTTGCTGGGGGATAGTCTTAGAACACATCTGTCCATGCCCTGTAAGACAAGTCTGCTGTACTACAGGTAAATGAGTTTCTAGAAACTGAATATTTGTGTTTATTGGCAACTATTGTTAAAACATATAGATTTAAAGTATGTCTATCATAATTTTCTTTGGAAAAAGCAAATGATTAAGTAGCCTGAAAACAAATTGGTATGAAGCTATTGTGTTAAAAACCAAACACTTCAGGAACGTGGGCATGTAAAGACATGGTTTTTAAAGATAAGGTGTTTTCCCAGAGGACATTAGAGGGAGAGGAGAAATTTGTGCCTCATGTCTATCATTTAACCCTAGTACACTTTGTGAAGTGGGGATTATTATCGTCATTTCATACACGAGAAAAATCAAGAATCAAATAAATGTGTTTCTTGTAAAATTGGCTGTTTAATCTTGAGTTTTATTTTTCAGCCTCTGAAATTTATTTTCCCTCTGTAATATGAAGATATGACACATGCTGCCTACCTCACAGGGTTGAGGATTAAAAGAAATGATAAATAGAAATTTTGGCATCATTCCTGATCTTTATCAAATTATAAGATCTCTTATTTTTTTCTTGACGCTTGCATATTTTTCACACCTGGGTCTTTATAAAAGAGGCTTTCTGCATTGTATTACTATGTATTGCCTCCATTGTTTTATCTTTTATTGGTTTTATTCAGTCCTATTTTGTTTGATTATATTAGGCCCGATGGTATGGGCAGTTATTTTGAAGATAACAAGAGGTATTACAAGAGGAAAGGAGGAAAGAAGGAAGGGAAAAGGAAAAAGACACAGATTTATATGTGGGTATACATAAGATGGTCAAAATGACTATATAACTAAATGCATTAACTATTGAGAGAACAGTTGATACTCATATGATTAGATCAATTTTTCATGTCTATATCCATCAATCTGAGCAACCCCTTTGAAGGTAATGATATACAATGTTACAACCACTCTCAAACTCCAATCATCTCATTTTGTAAACCTATAATGTTACAGTATCGGATTCGTTGTTGTTGTTTGTTAGTCCCTTTAGCTTTTTGTTTCTCTTTACTGTGACCATTGTTTTATTTTTTATTGATTTTATTCTGAATTATTTCATTTGATTATATTAGGCGTGATGATATGGGCAGTTATTTTAAAGACAGCAAGAGGTATTCCAAGGGGAAAGGAGGAAAGAAAGAAGGGAAAAAGAAAAAGACATAAATTTATAAAACGATGTACATAAGATAGTTAAAACAACTATATTACTAAATGCATTAGCTATTGAAAAAGAACAGGTAATACTCATGATTAGATCAATTTTACATGTCTATATTTGTTAATCTGAACAACCTCTTTGAAGGTAACGATATGCAATATTACAACTACTGTCAAATTCCAACCATCTCATTTTGTAAACCTATAATGTTATCGTATCGGATTTGTTATTGTTGTTTGTTTGTCTCTTTTGCTTTTTGTTTCTTTTTTCTGTGTCCATTTTCTCTGAAATAAAAAAATAAAATAAAATAAAAATTTAAAAAAGAGGCTTTCTGAAGATTGTTTGTGGAAAAAGTCTTTTCTTAGCACAACTGAAAGTGCAGTATCGGTACTCATGGGGGTTTAGTTCTAGGACCACCCCCCACATTTTGAATGTCAAAAGCCATGGATGCTCAAGTCTCTCATACAAAATGGCACAGTATTTGCATATAACTTACACATATCCTCACGTATGCTTTTAAACAGTACTAGATTATTCATAATATATAATGTAAATGCTATGTGAATCATACCATATTGTTTAAGGAAAGGTGGCAAGAAAAAAGTCTGTGCATGCTCAGTATGAAGCAGCTTTTTCCGAAAAATGTTTGGTTCGTGATTGGTTGACTCTCTTGATTCAACACTTGTGGACACAGAGGGTTAACTATATATTATTTCAAATAATTTATTTTTAAATAATTAAAGATGTTATCTCCACATGCATCTCTTTTTATTATAGAAATAGAGTATAATCTTTGGCTGTCCTATCAAATCTGTGCATGGAATATCCTAGAGATCTGAGTTTTATTTCTTAAAGTGCCTTCAGTTTTTCTCTTAGCATTTTTAATGATTTTATTTGGAAATGTGTCTCTTCTTTTCTCTATTTTTAACCAAAATTTACTGAACAATGATGTTGTATGCCAGGCACTACCCTAAAGGTTAGGTAAATATTATCATTTCCACTTTCCAAAGGAGTCAAGGTGTCTAGATAGCAAATGAGTTGCCTAAGATCACATAGCTAAATAGCAACTTAGTAGGACTTGAATTGAGGTAATTTGGCTTTAAGAATTTAAATACTGAAGGTAATGCACTATCTTTCTATATAGACAGAGCTACCATTATGGATATCAATTTTTATTTGATGCCTATTGAACTGCTGTGTTTTTGTATAGTGTTGTGTCCCTGTAGTATAGACATGTCCCCATCTATATTTTTAACTGACTGCTTTCTATATTTTTGTCCTCCTGCTTTGTTAGAAAAATTATTTCCCACATACTTACCTCTGCAAATTGTCTCCTTTCCTCTAATTATCATGCTTTAAATGTCTTAAGGGTCAGAAACCAGATCACCCTATGTGTTAGAACTGTGTCTAAAGTAGGAGTCAAGACTTTGATGGAAGACCCAAGCCATTAGTGAATGCAGTTTATGACATTTGTGACAGGGATCTTTATTTTTTGGCACGTTTTATATTTTTAGCTGTGATCCAGATATTTCAGATAACTGGATAAGTGGCTTCTCAAAAAAACAAGGTGTCACAAAATATAAATTCAAAGTATTTCTACTCTTTCACCTGTCCAAAAGAGTTTTCGTCATCATCATAATTAGAAGGATGGCCTAGTTCCTCAAGCTTCTGGGTAGCCATCTGATGCTTGAAAGTAGAGAGATGTGGCTACAACTTGTATAAAAATAGCCCTTCCAGATGGCTGAGGGGCAAAGTTACAACTCAGCAGCTTGATATAGCTGAGCACTCACATTTTGGAGTAGGAGGAGAGCAAGGAGAGAAGTAGCCAGAGAAACTGGGCTAGAATCCAATCATAAGTAGAACAGTATATGCCAGGAGCGATCACTTAATGTGGCAGATTAGCTGTTAAGATTTCCTGTTACTTCATCTCCACCTCTTCCTCACCTCTGTTGATTCAACCTTGTCTCTGATCCCAAGGAAACACACACACATATGCGTGCACACACACACATACACACTTACATGCCTGTATTTAAAGTAACACAGAGTTTCATAAAGTTCAGGCATTTTTTTAATGTCCACTAAACCGTAAATCCTAGAAGATTTTGGAGATCATCTTGGTGCAGAGACAAGCAAACTCGAAGGCAGAAATGTGAAGCAACCACTTAGGGTGATAGTGAGACTCACACACAGCTTCTCCCACAGGGCCCAGCTTCCCGCTCCTCTGCGGGAGAGTGTGTGCAGTTACTCCAGGCCACAGCTCCTCCAGCCCCGCCTTGCCTCTCCTCAAACTCTGAGTGAAGCCTCTACTTAAAAACAAAAACAAAACCCCCCAAAACAAACACCCCCCCCAAGAAAAAAAACACATAGAATAGTGCAAAAGTCATGGTATTGTTTCTACTCCTCAAAACAAATACTATAGCTCTAAGAAATGAGCCATGGGCATGAAACAGCTTGTTCACAAATGGAACTATTTACCAGTCAAATTCTTACATGGATTAAAGTGCATAGTTCTCTCATTTTTCTACCTCCTAATTGACATGCATTTCTACCGAATATTCTGGAATTCTGAAAGAAAACTGAAGTGTCTGTGGTAAATCCATTATTTTAAATCTCTCAATGTCCAAATAATTGCATGTTGGTTTTAAAAATATGTTAATTAGGAATGGGTTAGTGCTTATATTTGACAATAGCAATAGATGCTGTCATTTTCAAATAATTAAATGAGCTAGTTGAGAAACACCATATATTAGCCCAAAGTCAAGCCATTGCTGTTCTCTGGTGGCAGTACAGCCTCACTGCAGGCAGGCTACTTAGAGGTAGAACTCATTTTTACTGCCATCCTTCTAAATTCAGTTCTATAATACCCAATTCTTTAAAAACACTCCCATTAAACTTGCAATGAAAGATTTACAGGTACCAAAACACAAACAAAAAGCTAATCCCCAACCAGTTTTTTCCAGCAAGGTAGGGTTTGTGTTACCCAAGTGAATATTTCAATACTGTTGGAAAGTAGGATATTCCTTTTGAGAGGAATCTCCTTTCCCTCTGATGAAACTGCATGGAGCATGGGCGCCTTTATGCTAGGTACTGTGCACTGCTCTGGGAGCAGGTAAGGAGGTCTCAAGCTTGGGGTCCATGCCCTGTTCAGCTCCAGGCTCTCCCACTACACTTCTGTGTAACTAATGGAAAGTGGTCACTATGGGAGGAATGGAGTGAGGATAGGGACGAGCACTTTTTGATTGCCTAACAAATACTTGGGTCTGTGCTACCCTGTTAAATCTGGTAGGAGTACTCCTGTTAAATAAGTAAGCTAATTCTGCTCCAAGTACCATACATTCCCCTTTCCCTGCAGCATAAAGATCCAAGTAGAATGACCTGTAGCAGAGGCCCACTGCTAGACAGCTATTGCCCAAATTAAAACTCCAAATAAGGGCACAGTTTTCAATGCCTTTATTAAGAAATATCAAAAGTTGAGTACAGATCCATACACAGTTTTACAAAGTTCAAGTAAAGGGAACATAAGGAGGCCATCGATATGCACATCTGAACACTGGGGTAGCTTGCAAAAGAGGTGGTCCTAGGACTCCTGTCCACAGCAATGCTCTTGTCCCGTTTTCACTACACCATAGCACAAACCCTCAAGTTACTTGAAAAAGTATTCACATATACTTCTAGCATTTTTGCCCTTTTGTCATTCCTTTTCCCCTGAAAAGCGGAGCTGCTCATAGGAAGCACAGCATTTGAGTCCTGTTCCCTGCAGCTTGTATTACATTTTCACAAAGTCTGCTTGGAAAGCTGGCCAACACTGCACGTTATGTATCACCATACCGCACATGGGAGGACCCAAACACGTTGTTATTTTAAAAAATGTAACAATGAACAAAAAAGTGTGGGGCGGGATTACTCATCTTGGAAACAAATCACTACAGTCACTTGGTGGAATTCTCAAGTACAGGACAAGCCTGTCAGTTCCACTAAACTCTAGTCACAGGCAGTCAACAAGATGACCGGGCAGGACTGGGTGCAGGAACACCAGCACAGAAAACAGGAAAGAGCATTTTGTGGGGAAGTACTTCACGATCTGTTATATCGGGGTACTGTGTCAGAGGGGAATTACACTTTGCAAATTATCAGGGCTAGTAGGTCATTGATTCCAGACAGGTAACAGCCATGGTGTGGCATGCCTTAGTTAAGGCTTGTGCTGGTTTATCTAAAAGTGGGTTTCTGGAGAGATTGTCCAGCAACATCAGAAAGAGCTGTCTTCAGAGGAAGGACTCCTTGTTCACCCACATGAGACTGCGTGTCTCGTTGGGCTTGCATTCATACTCAATGACAGAGAAGGGGCTTCCCCACTGGCAGTGGTCTCGCTTGTGGTAATTGTAGAACTTGACTTGCCACACCGTCTCGAAGGTCCCAATGTCTGTGAACTGAAGGAAGAGAAAGGTGCCCAGTGAAAACCTCAGTGGATGAGAGTGAAAGCCAGTGATAAGAGTGTTTGACAAGCATTCATAACCAGGCAAGACTCTCTAGGTCTGCAAAGCTTAGTCCTTTCCTTTCGTGACCTATCTTCCTCTATTACTGAACATGTTTTCCTGAAAAGCTACTTGGTGTTTGCTGCCATATTGCTTTTTAATGAAAACAACTCCCGGATTTATCTTGTTTTTCAAGTTCAATTTTCTGAAAATCACTCTAAGAATCTCAGTTTTAGACTTTACTCCAAAATGGTCCCTAACCTAAAAGGTGTAGTAGGGAGAGAAGAGAGAGAACGATGTTTACTGCTGTCTCCTGGTTTCTGCTTCAGAGGACAGTGGTACAAGACAACATCTGTATAATACATCTAAACAAAAGACACAATGGTCCTTCTGCCATTCTGGGGAAAGATATTTAATGTGAGGGGACAACCACAAATACTTTATTGGAAGTATTGGATTGATAAGGATCCCACTTTATAAAAAATTGAGTGTTTATTAGTCAGGAGTCCATGCTTATTCTCATATTTAGATAATATATTACCCTATATCATATTTGTGTACCTAGTATGTACCTTGCACATATAAAATTTTGTATAGTGCATGGTTCATGCACCTAAGAAGTTTGCATTCCATTTCTGAAGGTAGGCTGGGCAAATCACTGTGCAGAATTCTCCCGAGGCACAAGGATACATTACTCGTGTAGCTGAGAAGAGGTCATAGAATACCCTAGAGGCCACTGGGCAGATGCTCAAGTGGCCCGTGGGGTTGCCTGACCCTGCTACCACCTTCTGGAGCTATTTAGGGGATCTGGCATTAAACAGCATGATGACTGTTGTTATTTTCTCCAATGACCCTCCTGTCATGGGAGGGAACAGAGACTGACTTGGCAGGATTCTTAGACTCATCTGGAGCCAGGAGACATGGAGAGAAGAAGGGCAGTGAGCAACAGGAGCCTTCTGCCTTGCACCTGATACAGGAGGAGGGCGATCAGGTGCTTCCCAGATAGCTTTCCAAGACGCTCTCAAGATTATATCCTGCACCATTGCCTCATCCTGCTAATTTGGTCCCAAAACAAGATCTGGGATTTCCTTTGGAAAATTTGCTTGATGTGAAACCATAGTAGCTAGAATCCATCAACCTCCAAAGTATGAAAATAAAGTATCTCTTTTTAGAGTCATAGCTATAAGCATAGGAGCTTTGGTCATAATAGTCCCAGATTGGAATAACTCAAATGTTTAATTATTTATTTGGTTATAGACAAGTTTTAGCTTATTTATAAAATGGCATTTTACTTAACAATAAAAAAGCCATGCTGACTCATGCCACAACAGGGATGGATCTCAAAAGCATACTGAGCAAGAATCTAGACCCTAAAGAAGACATTGTATATAACTCCATTCATGCAAATTTCTGTATATTTACAGAATATGACCCAGACAGACTGGAAATACTCATGGCTACCTAGGCCCTGAAATGGAAGGCATGATCAAATGTGCAGGAGGGAACATTTTGGGGCTTATGGGAAGCATTCAATATCTGGATCAAGGTGGAGGTAACATAGATGCATATTATTTGACACTCATTGAATTGTATACTTCACATACATACATACATTTTGTAAGCTGTACAGCAAAATTGACTAAGAAAAAGAGAAATATCTATTTTGGGGTACAGGTGTTCTAAGCACTACCAATGGAAATTGAACTGTACAGCCTCTGAAAGGGTGATTTTCATCCAGTTCAAAGTGTGAGTTCATGAGGGTTCAGCAATTCCACTCCTTGTAATTTATCTTAAGAACATCATAAAGTAACATGAAGTATCATCTTAAAAAAGGACGTCATAAAATTTGAAGAAAAAGTTGAGCTTTGAACATCTATCTTTAAGACATCAATTATGAGGACTGGGGATTTAGCTCAACAGCATATGTACCTGCCTGGCAAGTGTGAAAGTGTGAGGTCATGAATTTGATCCCCGGCACAAAAAACAAAAAACAAAAAACAAAAAACAAAAGACATTAATTATGGCATGTCCACATAATGAATACTATGTAGCAAAATATTTAAATATTTTTCTATTATTTCATACTGACATATGAGCTAAGCAGAGAACCATCACGAATGTGTAGTATTATTCCAATTTAAATAATATCCGTTAATGTTGGAAACTGATGGAATATTTTATTTTCTTCTATGTGCTATCTGTATTTTCAAAATGTAATGATTAATTTTTTTTTTTTTGTCTTTTTGAGACAGGGTCTCACTATGCAGTTCAGGCTGGCCTTGAGCTCACTTTGTAGCCCAGGCTGGTCTCAAACTCATAATGGTCCTCCTGCCTCAGCCTCCTGGGTGCTGAGATTACAGGTGTGACCCACCACGCCTGGCTATAATGATTAATTTTATCAGAAATGAATTAGGTCAAAATTGTATTTAAAAGTTTTACCAAGTAGTTGCTGTCCTTAACATAAAAGATCATAATAATTAAGAATATTTAGATAAAAGACTGGAGCACAGATCATTAAAAATGGCTAGCATCTGAAAAACAATCAAAGGTAATGTTGTTAGTAAAGAAATACAAACTTTGATGTAGAGATACTATTCAATCATCAACTTAGTAACATTTTTAAAAAATTTCTTGCCTGAAGTAACCTAAGCATGCAACATTAAAAAAATTATCTTGAAAATTGTGGCATAACTGTATGATGGACTTACATGGTCATTAAAAAGGAATGCTGTCGATGTTAGAAAATTCCTGGAACAATGTAAATATGAAGGAGATTAGAACAACTCATTTGTCATATGACTAGCATACTGTATAGGGTGAATGTTTAAATTTTAGAAAATTTATTACAGTAAAAGACACATTGTCATTATCTCCCTCAAAATATTCCCATTTCAAACACACTTATACCATCATTATTGCCACTTTCTGAAGTAGTTCTAGAAGTCCTCTGTGTGAGTGTCTTTATAACATGTAGTATAAAATATGGTGAATGTTGCCACTGAGTACCATCCAAAGTAAAGACAGGTATCATCATCTACCTTATTCACCAGATCTGACACTGTATAACTTCTGGCTCTCCCCAAAGTCCAAATGACCATGAAATATAAATGTTTTGAATCAATTCAAGACATAGTCATGACAGCTAACAAAATTATAGTTTTGTTCACAATAATGTAGTGGTAGGATGAATGAATAAAATCTCATTTTACAATCCACTGAGACTTTGAAAGGTTTAGTATTATCTCTAACCCAGCACAAGAAACTGTGAAATTTAAGTGCAACTTAATTTTAAAACTCAATTAAAACTTCAATTAAAGAGTATTTTATTATAAACATATTTTTCAAATGCCAGATAATCTTTTGAGAGAAACAGCAACCTGGAACCAGAAGAGGTAAGAAACAACACTGAGATCTTTTTCAAAATAAATAGAAGTTGGTTATTAAAAAATCTAAGATGATTATGATCACAGGCAAGAAAAAAAGCTTAAGGTACTACATTTATGTCTGAAAAAAGTTGAAACTATGAAAGTCTCAGCCTAACAATTCTCAGTAGCACAAGAAACCAAAATAGAACCATGTTGATGAAAAAAGTTATAGCTAAAGATGTGAGACATTCAGGTATCTGTATTTCACTTTGATTTCTCTCTGGTTAATGTTGTTTAGTTAATGCTGTTCTTTTTAGTTCCATGGTTAAATGGAACTTAATTGCTGCTCACTGTGTATATATTCTTCCTCTGTCCCATACCTTAGATGTTTACATTTCCCATTAACCTTCTTTCTATTCAAGTTCTACTTCCCAGTTCTCTTACACTTAGAGCTCAAAATTTCTTCTCATTTGGCAAAGAACAGATGGGGCCCCAAAAGCTGATACTCCTCTTAAAGAGAAGCACCTTTACAGTCTCTTTACTTCTTACCAGCCTTGTTCCTTCCAAGGAAAATTTATCCAGACAGGTTCCTGAGCTATGCAATTTATACATAAGTAGAATTCTGTGCATTTGTACGATAGTCTACATGATATATTCACATACATCATTCCGTCTTGATTTTGTGCCTTTTTTCTGTTACCTCCATTCTATGGACAAAAAAACTAAAATTTACAGAGGTTAAAAGACTTTGCCTGAGGTTTAGTCTTCATAGCCAGCTCATTACAGGACCAGGACAAGAATCTATGTATCCTAAGTCCTAGCTAGAAGCTATTACCACTATATCAAGCTGTTTGTATGAGTAAAAGAGCCAAGAGTAAATGAAGTTTTTCTTTTATCTCCCTGAAACTTACATGAATTATCATACGTAGAATTATTTTAGGATATGCTATCGATTGAATATTTATGTGTTTTCCCTCCCCCCACAACTCATAGGTTGAAGCCTAAATTTTCAGTGTGATAGCACTTGGAGGTAGGGATTTTGGGAGGTAGTTAAGTGATGAGGATGGAGCCCTCATAAATGGGATTAGTGCCCTTGAAAGAAGGCATATGGGATAATCTGTCTTTGTTCTCTGCCATGTGAGAATAGAACAAGAAAGCAGCTATGAACTAAAAAGAGGGTTCTCACCAAGAAGACCCACCCACTTGATCTGCTAGTGCACTGATTTTTGTTGCCTTCCCAGCCCCTACAGCTCTGAGAACAGATGTTTAAGCCACTTGATAGTATTATGTGATAGCAGACTGAACTAAGACCGATGCTTTCTGGGCATTGTACTTACCATGGTGTTCAATAAGTTGCAAGCCTAGGTATGTTTTTATTTCACAATGAATATGGAAGAGGACACGTCTGATTTCTGAGGAGACTCATCTATTGTCTTCAAAGAGCTTATTTTAAATAATTTCCACAGTCTTACAATCATTTGGTATAGAGCACTTTTTTTTTTTTTTTTAGAGAGCACTTTCTTTCTCTGGTACTGGGGACTGAACCCAGAGTCTCACACATGCTAGGCAAGTGCTCTCCCATGAAGTTATATCCCTAATATCAAAATATAATAAAGATAATACAAAGAAAGAAAAATACAAACAAAAAGTCCTCAAAGACTTGAATTAAGGATTATTCAGTATTTGAAAATTTCCCATATTAACAGAATAAAGGACAAAAACCATGTGCCACTCGTTTCAGTCAGTGATAAAGGGCTACATATATTACTTAGTGACATCATATTCATTGTAGTTGTTGTTAAGTATACTCTGTGGTGTTTGTACAATGATGAATTTCTCAGAATACATCTCTATCATTAAGTGAGTCTGCACCTTCCAAGGGCTCATGGGACAGGAAAGACCTTTTTACTTCTTTGTGGAGCCACACTGGTAAGTTACTGCCGTAACTTCCTGTGATTACCACCTCTCAATGGGCTTCTGGTTTTAACAGGATGCATGTTCTTTCGCACTAGGTGTAAAAAGAACACTGGTGGGGCAGGAAGGATGAATTCAAATTATTTAGAAAGCACTCGGAGCCAGGCGTGGTGGTGCACGGCTTTAATCCCAGCACTCGGGAGGCTGAGGTAGGCGGAGCTTTGTGAGTTCCAGGCTGACTTGGGCTATAAAGCGAGCGCAAGGCCGGCCTGAGCTACGTAGTGTGAACCTGCCTCAAAAAAACCAGGGCTGGGAGTTTGGCTCAGTGGCTTAAGCGCCTGCCCTGGCAGGTGCAAGGTTGTGAGTTTGAGCCCTGGTACCACACACACACACACACACACACACAAAAGCACTCAGTTCAAATATTTTTTCTAACTGGGTCTGTAGAGGGAGAATTTCTAAATTCTTTTGAATAACTAAAGCAAGAGACTTTCTAATATGATTTAGACTTTGTCATCAAGACAAAGGTGTTCTTGTCACAGGTCTTGTTTGCCTATCCAGGGATCTGCTAAAAGGCTGGAAAACCTTACACTGTTAGACAATTGGAAGTACGTGACTGTAAACCCTAACTTACAGATCCTTGGCCCTATATGCAAAGCCTAGGCTCTCATACAAATGTTTGTATCTAGGGGCAGGGGATTACTGTTGCACAGCTTTTGGCTTGAGAAGCATCCATCTATTTGTATTGTATCTGATTATAAGGAAAATACATTATAGGCTGATTATAAAGAACATGGTTAAAAATAGAAAAGGCATTCTGACCCAAGCTGGCAGTTCTAATTTTTTTTTTTATTTATTTTTTTTTTGAGACAGGGTCTTACTATGTAGTTCCAGCTGACTTGGAACTCGCTATGTAGCCCAGGCTGGCCTTGAACTCACAGGGATCCTCTTGCCTCAGCCTCCTGAGTGCTGGGATTACAGGTGTGTGCCACCACTGACACAGCAGCTCTAATGTTAAGTTCAAATTTTCATTCTAGTGGTGATTCTTCAGTGGCCTTTAATACTACGCTAGCATATTTTAAAGTCACCAATACTTTAAGCTTAAGTATAAAATACTGTATTATGGTGCCACCTTCTTACAGACAACAAGAAATCTTGATGTGGCCAGGTATATCCAATTACCTGTAATTAAAGAGCTAAGGCCCTGGATTATTTAAATTTATGTAGTTCATCAAGTCACCAGTGTGGGTGATTGAAGAAGTTAAGAAAGTCAGAATTTGAAGTGACAGGAAAGTATGAGGACACTATCTACCCCGTAACGAACTGTGGGATCCCAGATGCACTTTTACTCAGCGGGCCTGTTTTTTCTACACAGACTATATAAGTGGCTTATATTACCTGGTTTTTAAGGCCACTTTCAGTTCTAACTTTGTATAAAGACTACAAACCTACCCTTCAGGATGTGACAGTAGTGATTTTTGGAAGAAAGACTCTCCAAAAGTGCTATCAGGGTCACACTAAAAACATTAAAGGCCAGCAAGTCCCTGTATAATTTCCTTTTGGTTGGACACTGATGGGAAATCTAGGGATGTACCCTAGAGACTTAGAAGATTTACATGGTTTAAAAAAACAAAAAATGAAATAATAAGGGTCAGAAATTTGAGAAATTTTTAAAGCAACGGTAAATTGCTACATTTTAATTCAGTTCATTTTCAGGTTACCTTCCACATATATGCATTTCATTGTTGCAAGTACTTTGACGATTAAAAGTTGGAAAATTATAATTATGTTGCCCAATACATATTGTTACTTTGGGAGGGGTAGTTGGGATGGAACTTGAAGCTTCATGTACACTGAGCAAGTGCTCTACCACTGAGGTACATCCCCACCCTCACTGTCACAAGCTTAATGGTGACACAGGACTCCAACATATCATGACAATTAGAGATTTTAGAGGTGATTGTAAAAAATGCTTTAATAAATAATTTTGCATTTGTATCTATCTCAATAGGAGTGAAACTTTTTGGTTAAAAGAAACAAATCTGTATCGTTGCTCACACAAATGGCCATAGTCTTATTTTCTTCAAAGCATTATACATACCATTTTACCATGTTGCCAGCAATAAAGAAGGCTTTGTCATAATAAGTACATGATTGGATATTACTTTATGTTTTAAAATTTAAAAAACTTTTTTTTTGGTCTTTTTTTTGAGACAGGGTCTCACTATGCAGTTCAGACTGGCATTGAGCTCACACTGTAACCCAGGCTGGTCTTGAACTCACAGTGATCCTCCCGCCTCAGCCTCCCAAGTGCTGGGACTACAGGCATGCACCACCACGCCTGGCTTTGGATATTACTTTAAAAATAGATTTTCTACTTTGTTTTTCATAGGTTTCAAGAGTGCTGATTTTATTCCTTGTGTGGAAAGTGTTCTTCACATTTTACTATTATTTCTATTGATTTTTTAAAAAATCACAGATTCTTACGGTAAAGTATCATTTTTCTCACTTGCTCTATTTTATCTTTCCATTGAAGAGAAACATAACTACATTTATATTTATCTTTACTTTATAATTCTATTTAAAATTCAGAACATTATTTTCCATAGTTCACAGCCTATTTTGATTTTTTTTGTAATTTGAGGTCTTAATGCGATTTAACTTTTTCGCCTCATTCACCCTTGATTTATATATTTACACTGTTCATCGTTTTAAAAAGGATTTAAAATAGGGTTTAGCATTTTATATAAAATAAAAATATGAATAAAAATAATGACATGGAAAGTAATATAGACTTATTAAACATAATGCTTTGTTCAAACTTAACATAATTCTTGGTTCTGGGCTGGTTGTCCACATCAAAAACAATTTGTCACTAGGTGTGGTAGCGCATGTTTGTAATCCCAGCACTCTGGGAGGCTGAGGCAGGAGGATCACAAGTTTGAGCCTGGCCTAGTCAATTTAGTGAGTTAGCCACACTATGTCTTGAAATAAAAAAAAAATTAAAAAGGCTGGGGATGTAGTTCAGTGTGAAGGCCCTGAATTCGATATCTAGTGCTGGAAAACAATCAACAAACAAAAAATAGTACATTGTTTTTATTCACAAGATATAAAAGGCAATACCATAATGACTGATAACCAAGAAAGAGGCTCGCCCCGCCCTGCTTCTTTCGATGGGTCCTGCAGTCTCTCAAGGGACCCTTGGGAGTTCAGGAAACAGTTTTGCAAATATTGACTTAAACCATTCTCTTCATTAGAAAGGAGAGAAATATTAGTTTCTCAAAAGTTAAAAAACAAAAGAGGTTTCTACATCTCAATTCTAAATCAAAACAAAAAACAAACCAAAAAAACTATCTATGGAACATTAAAGAGCAGCTGTGAGCTGTTCCTATACACAGTTACTTTCTAAACTTCCACAGCACTTGAGAGGTTAATGACAAAATGCAACTCAGTGAAAATAGTTCTAGACTTATTTAAGGATGTAGTTTTAAACTCTTTTTGAAAGGGTCTATCAATATTCATGTGCCTCTTTCAGACCTTGGTACATTGGCACATTACCTGTCTGACATGAAGAAATATTATTTATATTCTGAGAAGTCTGAGAATACATTTTTAATTTTTTGTTGTTATTGTTTTTCGAGACAGGGTCTTACTATGTAGTCCAGGTTGGCCTGAACTCACCATGTAGCCCAGGCTGGCCTTGAACTCATGACAGTCCTCCTGCCTCAGCCTCCTAAATGCTGGGATCACAGGCTGAAGCAGGAGGATTGCTGTGAGTTTAAGGACAGCCTGGACTACACATTAAATTCAAGGCCAGCCTGAACTGCATGGTAAGATCCTGTCTCAAAGGAAAAAAAAAAAAAAAAAAAGAAGAAGAAGAAGAAGAAGAAGGAAGGAGGGAAGCAAAGAAGGAAGGAAATTAAGTCAGGTATGGTGGTACACTTCTGTAATCTGAGCACTTTGAAGGCTGAGGCAGGATAAGTATTTTCCTTAGAAAAATACTATAAACACAGTAAAATTCCTAAAAGGCAAAAATCATGGACTAAATTGAATGTTAATGTTATTTTCCCCAAATCTCTTTATTTTTGGTTCTCACTTTTATGGGAAAATAGTAGCAGACTTTGTGTCAAACAACAAAAAGAAAAAACAATAACAACAAACAAAAGAACTGGGCAGATATCCGGTGCTGCACACTGTCAGGAAGACAGAGTTTTGTGTCCAGGTAGATCGAATGTAAAATACAGGTTAGACATCTCTAGTCCAAAAATTGGAAATTCTGTGAAATCTGAAACTTTCTGAGCACCACCACAGTACTTTAAAAAGTTTGGGTTTGAACACTTCAGATTTTGTATTTTCAGATTAGAGATGCTCAGCAGGTATAGCATACAGAAATATTCCAAATCTGAAAATCTTGGAAGTCTGAAGCACTGCTAGTTCTAAATATTTTGGATAAGGAATATTCAACCTGTAGCAAAATAATAGATAGAAAGTATAGTCAATATTATCCACAATGTTTAGTTTCTACCACCAAATTACCAGATATGTAATGACATAGGAAAGTGCAACCCAATCGATAGTACCTTACTATAAATGGAACCAGAATTTGGATTTATTAGAGATTTCAAGCCAGCAATTACAGATATACTGAAAAGAATAAAGGAAAACATGGGCTTTATGAATAAACAGATAAGGGTGTATGAGCAACTGAAACTATAAAAAATATGAAGAAATTCTAGAGCTAAAAAAAATGATAGAAATACAAGCATGGAAATAGCAGAAAAAAGAATCAGTAAGCTTAAGGATACATTAAAAAAAAAGGATCTGAGTACCCATTAAAAAAACAAAAACTGAAGAAAATTCAACAGAGCCTCAAAGACTGGAGGGGTGATACCAACCTTCCTGACAAAGGTTTTTTTTGGGGTCCTACAGGGAAAGTAGAACAAAGGATTATTTTGAAAAAGATGCCAAAAAACTCAACAGTTTATTGAAGTGAAATACTTCAAAAAAGTTCAAGAAATAGACAACATAAAGAAAACTGAATTTGTAGTTAAAACCCTTGAAATAAACTAAAATGTATGCATTTAAGAGCACAAAAAATTTTACAAAATAATGGTTAAAAATACTCCAAATTTTGTGAAAACGTTTTCTAAATTCAAGAAATTCAGCTGAATGTGGTGGCATACTGTGAGAGGTTGAAGCAGGAGGATTGCTGTGAGTTTAAGGACAGCCTGGGCTACACAGTAAATTCAAGGCCAGCCTGAACTGCATGTTAAGATCCTGTCTCAAAGAAAAAAAAAAAAAAAAAAAAAAGAAGAAGAAGGAAGGAGGGAAGCAAAGAAGGAAGGAAATTAAGTCAGGTATGGTGGTACACTTCTGTAATCTGAGCACTTTGAAGGCTGAGGCAGGAGGATTTCAGTGAGTTCAAGGCCAACTGGTCTACATAATGAGTTCAAGGCCAGCCTGAACTACATGGCAAAACCCGTCTCAGCCAAAAATTTTAAAAAAGAAAGACAGAAAAAATTACTTCTGTGCCTTCCAGGAGGGAAGGATACAAAGAAAAAACATTCTTAGGCATTTCACAGTTAAATTAGTGAAAACCAGAAAGAGCTCTATAGTATAGACAGGGATAATTTTACTGTGTGTGTGCTATACCTCGAGTAAAATTTTTAACACAGGAACCAAGGACACAGCTCAGTAGCATAGTGCCCGCCTGGTAAATGTGAGGTCATGGTACGCAAAAAAAAAAAAAAAAAAAAAAAAAAAAAAAAAAAAAAAAAAAAAAAAAAAAAAAAAAAAAAAAAAAAAAAAAAAAAAAAAAAAAAAAAAAAAAAAAAAAAAAAAAAAAAAAAAAAAAAAAAAAAAAAAAAAAAAAAAAAAA
>RJWM01009422.1:0-32977 GCA_004363535.1 Dasyprocta punctata | reverse complement strand
TCTAGAAAACAAATGAAATTAAAAAATTAAGAACAAGAAACACAGCTACACAGCACTCGGGAGGCTGAGGTAGGCGGAGCGTTGTGAGTTCGAGGCTGACTTGGGCTACAACACAAGTACAAGGCTGGCCTGAGTTACATAGTGTGACCCTGTCTCAAAAAACTAGGGCCTGGAGTTTGGCTCAGTGGCTTAAGCACGTGTCTGGCAGGTGCGAGGCCGTGAGTTCGATTCCCGGTGCCACAAAAAAAAAAAAAAAAAAAAAAAAAAAGAAACAGCTACAATTTTGGGAGAACCAATAAATTTCTAGCTAGACTGATGAGGGGAAAGAAAAACAGACATATTTTGAATATCAAGAATGAAAGTGTTAGCTGGGCCTGGTGGCACATGCCTGTAATCCCAGCACTCAGGAGGCTAAAGCAGGAGGATTGTTGCAAGTTCAAGACCAGCCTGGGCTATAAAGTGAGCTTGAGACCAGCCTGAACTGCACAGTGAGACACTGTCTTATAAAACAAAGAAAGAAGAAAGAAACAATCAAAAAAAGAAAGAAAGGAAGAAAGAAAGAAAGAATTTTGTTAAAAGTCTTAAGACATTAAAGAATTATAGATGATTATCACAAACAACTTTATGCCAATAAATCTGACAACTTAGATGAAATGAATTATTTTAAAACCAATCTATAAAAGTTCAAGAAATAAAGTGTGAACATGGTTGTGGTGGTGCATGCTTGTAATACCAGAATTTGGGAGGCTGAGGCAGGAGGATCACCATGAGTTCAAGGCCAGCCTGGACTATATAGTTAGTTCAAGGTCAGCCTGACTTACATATCAAGATTGTGTTAGAAGAAGAGGAAGAAGAGGAAGAAGAGGAAGAAGAAGAAGAAGAAGAAGAAGAAGAAGAAGAAGAAGAAGAAGAAGAAGAAGAAGAGGAAGAAGAAGAAAAAGAAGAAGAAGGGAAGGAGGAGGAGGAAGAAGAGGAGGGAGGAGAAGAAAAAGAAGAAAGAAAATGTGGATACTCTAATATTAATAAAATTGAATTTGTCATTAGAGGCCTTCAAATAAAGTACAATGTGTGCCTTTGATGGTGGATTCTATTCAGCACAAGGAATAAGATCATTTCTACACAAAATGTTCTAGAAAATATTAACACTTTCCAAATCATTTTATACAGCTGTCATTAATTTGATACCAAAAACTAGATAAATATAAGAAAAACAGACTAATAACTGATTTCTTCCAGGGACATAGATGTAAAAACTCCAACAAATATTAATGAATCAAATCCAGCCACACATACAATATACTATGACTAAGTAGTTGTTATACTGGGAATTCAAAGTTATTTTAACACTGAAAAAAATCAATATAATCTGCAATTAAAAAAAAAGAAAACAATAGTAATACCATGAGACAGAAAAAGCTTAAAACAATTTAAAATGTCATGATAATCTGAAGTAAACTAGAAAGATCTTCCTTAACTTTCTAAAAGAATTGATGATGTAAACTACAGCAAACATCATACCTGTTGTTGAAAAACTGATTTCTCTCTGTAGCTAAGGGACCAAGAAACCTACTGTTTTGATTTTTATTTGGCATCATTCTTTGTGTGTATGTATGTATGTGTGTGTGTCTTTTTGAAACAGGGTCTCGCTACGCAGTTCAGGCTGGCCTTGGGCTTACTTTGTCGCCCAGGCTGGTCTCACTTACAATGATCCTCCTGCCTCAGCCTCCCAAATGCTGGGATTACAGGAGTGCACCACCACGCCCAGCTATTTGGCATCATTCTGAAGGCACTAGTCACTATAATCTGGCCATTAAACTAAAGAGGAATGCAGATTGTAAAGAAACAAGAAAAAGTGTTTTTCTTTATAGATGACATTAATAATATATGTAGAAAATCCTAGGCATTTTACAAAAAAAGATATTAGGATTAATTAATGAAGTTAACAAGACCTCGGGATTCAAGATCAATATACAAAAACTAATTTTCTTTATATACTGTATCATCAGTAAAAATAATTCCACTCATAGTATTCAAAAATATAAAATAAGTCATGATAAATTTAACAAAATATATCTGAGTATTGTAACATAAGGCAGACAAAACTGAAGATCTAAATAGAGATCTAAATTTGTGGATTAGAAAACTCAATATTAAGATGTCAAATCTCGCCAAGTTGACTGAAGACTCTTTTTTTTTTTGGTGACATGCTCTTGCTATGTTGCCTAGGTTAGGTTTCAACTTCTGGACTCAAGTGATTCTCCTGCCTCAGTTTCCCAAGTAACTAGGACCATGTACATGCCACTCTGCCTTGATGACCTATAGATTTGATGCAAACTTAATATACCAATTTTTGTAGAAATTCACAAATTCATTCTAGAATCTATACAAAAACACAAAGAACAGCCAACAAATTTTTTGTCTCCCCAACAATTTTTTTTAAAATACAAAACTGTAGTCCTTATGTAAAGACTAGAGTAAAGATCATAAAACAAAATTCTCTTGGCCCTTCTCGGTCTTTTGCATTTTTAAATTTAAAAGATTGGCACATAATGAGTAACGAAAGCAACTAAAATTCTCATACTTTGCTGGTGAAAATAAGAAATTGTACAACAACCTGGATGTTTTGTTACAGGCAACTGAGTTAGTTAGAAATATTATAGGCAGTCAGACAGGGCTAGGCTCTCAAGGAAACCAGCACAGAGGACCAAATGTCTTGTGACCTTGGAAGAGACACACACCTCCTGCTGTGGGCCAGATATCAAGACAAAAGGCAGAACAAACGCACCCATATCTTAAGGATTGATATTCTAAATAGTTCTCTATCACCCTGAGGAAGTCAGGAGTCAGCACCCCCCCCACGGGAAGAGTCACTGCTGTTAAGCATCCCTGCTTACTACATGACTCGCCTCCCTATTTGGACTTGATTTAATCAATTTTACCTGAACAATTAGTCTCTTTTTTTTCTTTTTCTTTTTTTTTTTTTGTGGCACTGGGGATTGAACTCACAACCTCACACCTGCCAGACAGGCACTTAAGCCACTGAGCCAAACTCCCAGCTCTGGTTTTTTGAGGCAGTGTTGCACTATGTAGCTCAGGCCAGCCTTGCGCTCACATTGTAGCCCAAGTAGGCCTCTAACTCACAAGGCTCCGCCTACCTCAGCCTCCTAAGTGCTGGGATTAAAGGCATGCGCCACCACGGCCGGGCTTGACCAATTAGTCTTATTGGTTAACTGTAGTTATGTCCCACCTTATGCCCACCTTGCAGGTTCCCATTCCCCCCCACTTTGGACCCATCTAACCTCATGGTTTTACTCTATAAAAGTCCCCAGAGATGACAGTCTTTGGCAACCCACTCGGGACCCCTTCTGTCTCTCTCTCTGACAGAAGCTTTCTTTCTCTCAACAAACATATTCTGCTCTTACCCTCCGTTGTTCCTAAAATTCATTCTTTGATTTTAGAGAACATAAACTCACGCCGGACATTTAGTAGGTTGGGAGTTTAATTCCCCTATATCATTTGGAGGTCTGAGATCGTTTCCCTATATCAGTTTCTTATAAAACATACATTTACCTTGTGACTTAGCAATTTTCTTTTGACGTATTTACTCAAGACAAATGAAAATCTATGTTCACATTCAGACTCACACAGAAATGTTCAGTGATGCCTTATTCATAATACCAAAAGCCCATCACAATCCAGATGTCCATTTATTGTACTGGGATCAATATATGCAATATGTGTTATCCAGTGATAAAAGGAATCAATTATGGATAAATGTAACAACATAAATGAATCTCAAACGAAAGAATTTAGGCAACATTGTCATTTTATTGTCATTTACATAACAATCTCGAGTAGTTAAAAGTAACACTGAGACAGCAAGACCTGGTTAGGCTAGAGTCGGGAGTACTGAAAACAAAGGAGCATAGGGGAATTTTGTACTCACGTTTGAAGTTGGTGCAGCTATGTGTGTAAATCATACCTCAAAGTATTCATTTAAAAACCTTCACTGAATTTGTACAAGCATTAAGAGAAACAAAACAAAACAATAAAAACAAAGTTCTTCTTTATTTGTTTTGTGTTGCTACAGCAGAATACCTGATGATGGGTCCTTTATAAAGAAAAGAGATCTGTTTAGCTCCTAGATTTGGAGGTTGTAAGTTCAGATAGCTCCATCTGTTTGGCTCTGGTTGGAATCCCCCTGGTGGAAAGGGGAATGGCCATATACAGAAGGAGCCAAGCACTAGGAGTGGCTTTGCTTTGTAACAAGCCACTCATGAAAGAACTCTGTGAGGTCACATCGGTCCCTCCCAAGGCACTGCCCTGTGACCTAATTATCTAGCACTAGGCCCCATGGCTTGAAGTCTTCCACCTCAACACTCGGGACCAAGATTCTAGCACATGAACCTTTGAGGGAAACACTCAAACCGTGTCCATACCACAGCATCCTCGCACATCTAACCCCTACTAACCCTGCTAACCTTCTCTGAGAGAATCTCTGCTTCCCTCTCTGTTCCAGCCCTGCTGGGCTTCTCATCTCCATTAGAATAAATGCTGGCCAGGGATTCAGTGCAGCCACTCAGTGCCTGCCTGGCAAGTGTGAGGTCCTGAGTTTGATACCTGGTACAAAAGAAAAAAAAAAAAAAAAAAAGAACAAGTGCTGTCCCCCAGCTCTTGACTTTTGCAGCTCCCCTTTCCCTGAGAACCCTGTTCTGTTACTCATCCTTTATTTCTTCTTCAGGAAAGCCATTCCCCCACTTTTGAACTAAGATAAGACCCCTGGCATATGCTCCAAGGGCACTATTACTTTTCCACTACACTTTTTACAATAGTGATTATTACCTCTTTGTTGATAATCATGTATAAAGAACGTTTCCATCTTCTACATGACAAGGTTTGTGACGCAAAGGATATTTACTTTATTCACCATTCTTTTGCCAGAGCCCAATGTATAAGAAAGTGTCAAATATTTGCTGATAAAGTGAGAAAATTAAAAAACTAATCTAAAAACATGAAATATAAAGAAAAACTAACTTAAAAACACTGACTATAAAGTAGCACATCGAATTCAGTAATATACCAAACATAATGCATTATGTTTATGTAGAGCTTATTTTTGGAATTAAAGAGTAGTTTAGTATTTGAAAGTGTATTGCTGCATAATACGTCTCATTAATGTATCAAAGGAGACAAGTTATCTCCCTCCAAGAAAAAAGCATTAGATGAGATTCAACAAACTTTCCAATATTAAAAAAAGCCTGTTTATAAACAAGAAAAATACTGCTTTAACACAATACTAACAGTGTACCTAACAGAGAAACTATGGAAACAAGGACAGTCCAGCCCTTACCACCACTAATAGACAACATTGTTCTACAAATATTAGATGATGCAATAAGTCTACAAAATAATCAGAAAATTACACAGTTATATGCAGGTTATGACTATCTAAACATCCAAGATAATTAACTGAAAAATTTTAGGAAGCAAGTTCAATAAGGTGGTCAGTTAGAAATACATGAATGTGCATTATTAAAAATGTATTTAAAATAATTCAGAATTAGCATAAGAATTGGCGGAAGACTCAGTGAACTTGATTAGGTAATAGAGAAATATATTTAATTTTTTTACATATAAGAAATTACTATGAAAATGAACATTGAAGAAGAATAGATTACTTAAAAAATTGTTTTAGGACATTATGAACAAATATACTCTAACAGGAAACTATACAATAAAAAAATTTAAATCTAATTCATCTAAAATCTAACAAATCCATGAATGTTCAGATGAAAACATGCAAGCACAGTTGTGTGTATAATGTACGTATAGTGTATGGAGTTAGGGAACTTTCTAAGCTGGATGGGTCCTAAATGCAAAAAACACAGGAAAATGCTTATATGTGGGACTACATGAAAACTTAAAATTTATATTGTAAATAAAGTTAAAATGCAAATGACAAAGGATGAGCACACTCAAGGTGCAATAAAACAGAGGATTATTTTTTATTTAATTTTTTTTTTTTTTTTTGGTACTGGGGATGAAACTCACGATCTCATGCTTGCCAGGCAGGCACTTCTGCCACTGAGCTAAATCCTTGGCCCTTTTAATTTAATTTTTAAAATCAGTAAGACACACGGTATAAAAGCAATGGTCATTAATCCACAAAGGAAAGGCAAACGGTAAATGAAAATATAAATATTTCAAATTATCAGTCACTAAAGATATAAAAATTAAAATATTCTGCCAGTCAGCTTAAAAATATTTTAAAGTATTTTCTTAGACCCATTGTATAGGGACATGGATACTTAAATACAGATATGAGCATAAACTGCCTACCTTTCTTAGATGTCAATGCTTACAAAATGCCTTACCATACACATTTCTTAAGGAAATTTATCCCAGTAAAACATTAAACAATTTTGCTGAAGTAAGTGAATTTAATGTAGTCTTTTTATAATACTGAGAATAATCAGCAATAGGTGACTGAAGGTAGTCTGACTCATTCATAGAGTACAGTACTCACCTAGATTTCAAAATACACTATATTTACAAGTTGCAGTATATTTGACATCTAAAGATGTACAGAAGTAGAAAAAAGTGTAAGTAGAAAAGACAGTATGAATAACTTTCTAAGAACATTCACCAAAATGATAAAGTGATAACTGTCACCTCCGGAAAGAATTACATGTTTCCCCCATTTTGTATTTTTCCACCTGTTTAACAACCTCTGATGGAAAATGGAATTCTTTATAAAAACAGTTCAAATAGAGGATGCAAAGGATGATTGCAGTTGTTTTAAGTATATTGAGTACTGTGAAACCCTAAGATTTTCTCCTTTTTCTTTCTTTCTTTCTTTTTTTTTTTTTTTTTTGTACCAGAGACCAAACTCACAACCTTGCATCTGCCAGACAGGCGCTTGAGCCACTAAGCTAAATCGCCGGCTCCTTTTTCTTTCTTTCTTCCTTCTTTCTTTCCTTCCTTCCTTCCTTTCTTTCTTTCCTTTTCTTTCTTTTTTTTTTTTTTTTTTTTGTACCAGGAATTGAACTCAGGACCTTGTACTTACCAGGCAGGCACTATGCCAGGTTTTCCTCTTTTAAATGTTTAAAATTTTTGTTAGTACGTATTTGCAGTATATAATGATTGCAGTCATTGTGGGGAGCTCGTACATGCACATAACACCTCTTAATTCTCTTTATTTCCTCTTTCTCTTCCCTCCCTCTATATCTTGGAAATCTAAAGGTTTTCAAGGACTGGAAGGATGAGGCTATAATAGATCTCAAAGTGCATTCCACACACCATCTTCCTCAGGACTAATTCTCTGGTAAGCATGTAGAAAATCTAGTGTCTTTGGCTCCACTTTTTAACTTACCTAAAATTACTTGAGGTGGAACCTAGGACTGGCAAACTAGATAAACTCCTGAGGGAATTCTTTTTTTCTTTTTGTGGCACCGGGGATCGAACTCACAACCTCACACTTGCCAGGCAGGCGCTTAAGCCACTGAGCCAAACTCCAAGCCCCAGTTTTTTGAGACAGGGTCACACTGTAGTTCAGGTGGGCCTTGTGTTCATGTTGTAGCCCAAGCCTGCCTCGAACTCACAATGCTCCTCCTACCTCAGCCTCCCAAGTGCTGGGATTAAAGGTGTGCGCCACCATGCCCGGCCCTTGAGGGATTCTTATGCTTGTGGTATTTGTCAACCGCTGTGAACTTCCCTACAAACCTAGAGGGCAGACAAATTCAAGTGGTTTTGTTGGTGTGTTTGTTTTGGTGCTGAGGGGAGAAGTGGGTCTTGCATGGTAGGCAAACACTTTACCACTAAGCGACATCCCCAGGTCTTTTCAATTTTTGAGACAGGGTTCAGTAAGTTGCCCAAGTTGACCTCGATTGTGTGATCCTCCTGTCTCAGCCTCCAGAGTAGCTGGGATTATAGATGTGCACCAGCGCTGTGGCTGGCTTCAAGGTTGTTCATGCAGAAAGAGAAAGCTATTCAATTCTTTTTTGCTGTTGTTGTTGAGACAGGGTTTCCCTATGTAGCCCAGGCTGGCCTCAAACTCATGGCAATCCTCCTGCCTCAGCTTCCTGAGTACTGGGGTTACAGATGTGCACCACCATGCCCTGCTGCTGTTTAGTTTTTACAGCAGCAGTGTAGGTGAATTTTCCTCTTGCTGTGTTTGGCAAGCTTACTTCACCATCTATTGTATTTGTACATATAATTAATTCTACTTCCTTAGCCTTTCATCAATTTGATGTTTTTTTGCTTCATCAACATTACTTTGCTATAAATATTGTCTCATAGTGTACAGATTGCCCTCTGTGTAGCCCTCTGTATCCATGGACAATCTGCATCAATGGACATCTGACTATGGATTGAAAACACTCAGAAAATAGAAATTGTGTCTGTACTGAAATGTATAGATGTTTACCTTGTCATTTTTCTCTATCTAATACAGTATAACAACTATTCACACACTATTAGGCAGACAGCTAGTCGTCAGCCACTCTAGGGACATCGGGCTGGGGGGTAAGTGGAAAGTCAAGATGACATGATTTTTTTCCCCTACCCTTTCTTAAATCGTTAACTATAGATAAGATTCTACACGAGCTTGTGGTTTTAAACTTTAAGTTCAGGAAATGTAACATCCTCTAAGTGTGCTGATAAGATCCAGGGCCTACATAAACTCCAGATCATGAATGAAGGTTTAGAAAAGCTCAGTGTCTACAGAATAGTAAACAGGGACTTACTGCCCTTTGAAATAGGTAAACACAACACATTTTATTTATACCATAACAATGACTTTAGAGGAGGGTAAGTTATTCCTTCAAAGACCCAGTTAATCATATAAATGGCCAGGTTTGGTGGTTCATTTCTGTAATGCCAGCACTTGGGAGGCTGAGACAGGAAGATAGCTGAGGATCACTGTGAGTTCAAGGCCAGCTTGAACTATATAGTGAGACCCTGTCTCAAAAAACAAACAAACAAACAAACAAAAAAATCACATAAATATAACCTGAGTCCTCATTCAGTACAATTGCCACTTTGGCACTTGCCCATCCTCATGTATGAAGTTTTATTTTCTCTCTGTCTGAAAATTTATCACTCTACAAAAAACTCTACCTGTGCTCTGTATAACAGTTTATGCACATTGTCTGAGATCATTCATCAAAGACACAAAGAATCAAGGTGTATTGCCAGTTCCTTGTGATGTTAGGACCTCGCTCTGTTAGAACTCTGCTTATCATAATAATACCATTTGTATCATATTGGGTATCATAAGCTAGAGATGATTTAAAGTATACTGGAGATGAACATAGGCTATATGTAAATACTAAGCCCCTATCTATAATGACTTTAAATATCCGCAGATTTTGGCATCTGCAGGGTGCCCTGGTGAAAATTGCCCATGGATATTCAGGGATGGCTGTATTTCATCTCAGTAGCACTTGACACTACGGGGTTATTGTTTTCCATGGCAGTCACTTTTTAATGTCCCTCCATTTAGAGTAGACGCAAGTGGCAATATGTTACTCAGCAAATCAACTTTTTTCAGAACTGAAATACTGTAGGCTACTCGGAACTAGAGATTTTGAAGGGTCAGTTATTCAAATTGATTCTGTTATAGAATATAAAAGGGAAAATGGCAATGTAGGTATTCTTTTCATAATCATTTACCTGGTGACTTTAAGCATCTATCCAGTCTGTCATACAAAAGAACATCAATTACACAGTTATTTCTCCAGCAGACCCATGATGGAAGTCCCATGTAACTTCCACGGTAATTGGCTCCAGTACACCTTTTCTTAAAGATGTGCTATTTTTCCTCCCACGGTTTCCATTTTCCCTGAAATACACTCCCAAGCCCCCAACCCAGCCTTACCGGCATGGTGATCTGGATGGGCTGTCGTTCTCCGCTCTTAGTTGGGGCCACACCTTCTGTGTCATATGTGCCCGTGTACACCACTCTGTCTCCGTCAGGTTCTTTACACTTCAGCTCCAGTGGGACAAGCACACCACCAATGGAAATGTTCCTGCAAATGGACTTTAGTTCACTACATCTGGTAAGGTTAGCTTGGGTGCCTTCTCCTGGTCTGGACCAAAGCCCTAGACTGGAAACCTACAGGGTTTGGCTAAGGGAGCCATTGTGGTATGGTAGAAAGTTCCGAAAGCTCAGGAGGATAGAGTTCTACAACTAACCAATCACGTAACCACACCAAATACTTCATCTCTTTGGCCTGACCTCAGTACTCATCCAGAATACCTGTATGAGGCTGAGTTAGACGCTATCAGTGTTTCTCCCCTTTAGCAACTCAGCAAAATCATCTGTGGAGGTATTAAAATCTACCTATACCCAGTTCCATCTCAAACCCCAGTGACTAGGATTCATTGGTCTGGGATGCATTTTTGCACCAGTAAGTTTATTTTAAACGTATCTAGCTAATTCTTATGTGCAGGTAAGTTCAAGAACCAGTGATTAGCTTTCTAATATATATATATATATATATATATATATATATATATATATATATATTTGTTGTTGTTCCAGCAATTATGGGTTCTGTGATTTGATGGTACTCTTCTTGAAGTCTGTCACCAGAAATTCTTGCTGGCATCATTCCTTGGTTAGGATAGTTGTTCTCAATGCAAAGTCCCTGGACCAGCACAGATGCCTCACCTAGCAGGACACAAACCTTTGGCCTTGTCCTAGGCACAGAAAATTAGAAACCCCAGGAAGGACCCCCTGTCATCTATGTCTTAAACCCTCTAGGTTGATTCTGTGTACACTAAGGTCTGAGAACCACTGGATTGGGGCATTGAGAAATCCTTTTCTCAATTATTAGCGCATGTTTGTGACAGATGATGAATACATTCATCTTGGGGCGTTGGTACACGTACATAACACATCTTAATCCTGTTCACTTCCCCTTCCTCATCCCTCTTTCCATCTCCAGATTCCTGGCCCATTTGCAAAAAAGTCTAGCTCCCTGTTTCCGCTTATCTTTTATTTTACTCTTTAAATTATTTATACTTGGATTTCTTATAGAGAAATTCTTGATACAACTAAAGTGTAACTGGGAAAAAAAAATTTTGTCATTAAATCTGTGTTTAGGCTAACTTGAAATTTACAGAACTACCCCAAAGGAAATGGAATATAGAACAGATAGGTCAGGTAAGAGGCTGCCAGCAAAGAAGGGAAAGGAAAATCCTAGAATATATGCACGTGTTGGTAGCACTGGGTGATGTGAGGGCAATGGCTGCGTGGACTTGGGGTGCTGCCAGATAGATGGACCAAAGCACCAAGAGCCCTCCAACTGTGTTTCTGGGTCCTTGCACTAGAAGGTTAACACAAATTTATTAAATTAAAACCAACTATGAAAGTGTCTAATGGATTCAAAATGCTCTCTTCCCACAGCACATGGAAAACACTATAAATGTTGGTTTATTTTCTCCTTTCAGATCAGGTAATGTATTCTTCCCCCTACACAGGCTGCTGCATGGTTGGTTCTGCACTGACTTTCCTGCCAGAGGTTTGCTGGGTGCATCATTTCTTGGTAGCTGGGAAGAGGTAATCCTTGCCACTAATAAGCCAAAAACAGCCTCTTGTGTTTGAGGATGCTGTTAATCCCAGACAACATCATCACTAGACTAAACAGACAACTTGGGCAAAAAAGAAAAATACAGGAGACAGAAAACCATAAAACTAGGCCTAAGCTGAGGCCGGGCCCTCTGACTTGTGCCCGCAGCTCCATCCCACGGTCCCCCACTTCCAAAGGGCTGAAAAGAGAGTGGAGACCTCCTACAGGAAGCCCCCCAAACCGCCCATCCCCCCGCCTTTACACTTCATTCTTCAGCTTTATTTCCTCCTTCAGCCTTGCAGGTAGAAGCCGGCAGGAGCCGACAGGATGCCAGGACAGGGCAGAGGAGGGCTGGTACTGCGGGTAGGTGAACCCTGCGGCGACCTTCTCCCATCTGCCCCACCCGGATCAGCTGCGTTTCCCAGAGCCCGCAGCGGAGTAGAAAGGAAATTTACAAGACCCCCTCCCCCTCCCAGGTTCAAGTAGCTGATTTGAAAGGATTCACTAAAGTCACTGGGATGGTGAAGGAAAGGGGGAACAGAGTGATACAAACATAAGACAGAGGAGAGGACCGAGCGGACTGGGAGCTCTTCCCCCACGCCCTGGCCCGCTGCGCGCGGTGCGAGACTAGAGGGGCCCGGAGAGGCTCAGCAGTCCCAGGGGCCACGCCCGTGTCCCCCTGGCCACCCAGCAGCCGCGGCGCGCCCCGGACTCACTCGACTTGCAGCGTGGTGGGCTTAATCTTCACCTCCACCTTGTAAGAGGAGCCGGTGAGCAGCTTGATGGTGCGGTTCTGGCCGAAGCGCTGCCCATCCACCTTGTAGAAGACCGGGCCGTCGTTGGGCTGGATGCGCAGCGCGATGGAGAGGCGCACGAGGCCCGGCAGGTCCCCCATGGCTGGGCTCCGGGGCGCAGGGCGGCGCGGGCTTGGGGCGAGCGACTGGGCGCGGTGGGCGGAGAGGACGCGCGGGAGGGACGGGGAGGCGGTGGAAGGGAGGCAGCCGCTAGGAGCGG
This sequence comes from Dasyprocta punctata, assembly GCA_004363535.1. NCBI lineage: Eukaryota > Metazoa > Chordata > Mammalia > Rodentia > Dasyproctidae > Dasyprocta > Dasyprocta punctata. The sequence goes on along the minus strand of RJWM01009422.1, from coordinate 20,390 downwards.
TCGCTGCTGCCCTTCGAGGGGTCTGGGCGGCAGCCCCGGAGGCTGTGGCCCCTCGCAGCACTCGGCAGCACAGCGGGCTCCAGAGACAGCTCCGGGGCCACCAGCTGTCCCATCGCCCTTCCGGGGCCGCGCCTGACTCGCAGGCCGCGCAGCTCGGCACAGCTGGGCGCGAGAGAGTTAATCCTGTTTACGCACCGCAATCCCCTCCGACAGGGGAAGCGGTCACCCAGGCTCCTCCTAGAACAGCGCGGGAGGGAGGAGGAGATGGGGTCGGGAGCAGGTCCTGGGGCCGGGCGACTACTGCGTCCGGAGCAAGACCCTCCCAATCTGGACTTGGCCTCAGTAACCAGAAGACGTGGATTGTACTGCTGGCGCATCGGCCCCAGCCAGGCCGGAGGAGGCCGAGAAGGGAAGGGAAAACGGGAAGTGGGTAGGAAACCCCTAGTGATTTAAATTTCAGGAAATAAGTCTTTCCAAAGCTCAGGAGATATGCCAGAGCGAAACCGTGATTCCAGCTAAGTGGGAACGCGAGCCACATTGGATTAGGAATGTACAGAGGGGGGAAAAATCCTGTGCAAGGATCTACGCTTTTTTGTAGGTGCGTAGCTTGACACACTTCTTGAATCAAGAATGACACGTTGTAATTAATCACATATATTTACACAGATCTCGAAGGATGAGCCATTAACCCCGTAAAAGGCAACTGACTTGTGCCTAAGACAGATCCGGTGACACGGCCAGGTAGAAGGATAGGTCAGAGGATTATTGATAAATCACACGAGACACCAAAGAGTTTAAATCTGCATATTAAGCATGATTTGAGAGTCTTTGTGGTAGAAGTTGAATATCCGCTAGTGATTTGGGGAGGCAAGAAGATAGACGCCCAGTGTATTGGGGCTGGGAGTGACCTAGGGGACGCAGACCAAGTTTCTGCTTCAGCACCACGCAGGTGGATAGTACCAGAGCCGGCGAGCACACCTGGGAAAAAAGGAGTGGATTCGGAAGAGCAGTAGGGAAGGAAGAGTCTCAGAGTTTTTATTCACCCAGACTACACTGATTTTCTTTAGAAATAATATCCCCCCTCTTCTGTCCCTGATGTATATATAATACTGAAGTTTACTGCAATACCAGTTGCAAAAATAAGGATCTAATCGGGATGCATTATGAACCTTTAGGGAAGTGGCTGAATAAATTCTCATGTACGCATAACCTAGAATATTATGCAATTATTAAAGTAATGAATTGTGTATTACAACAGAAAATACATACGTTCAAGTGTTATGAAAATTGTGGGTGTCTGGCAAATTGTGGAATTGTGGGATTGTTGTCTATTTTGCTCATTGCTGTGTCCCCAGCATGTACACAAGAGTGCCTGGTGCATAGCAGGTGCTGCATAAATATTTATTAAATTAAATTATTTCCCTTGTTTTAAACATGGCACTATATACATTATCCTGCATTTTAAAAGTATTAGATCACTATGATCACCTGAGATGAGGATAGAAAGAAACAAATCTAATTTCAAAGAGTAATTGTAGTATTTTAAAACAATGAAAAATTTAAAAACCATATAAAATTTAAGATGTCTTATTAGCACTTTTAAAAGATTGAAAAAACACACTGTAAACTTAATGTTGTTTGTTTTGATGGGTGGGTAGTGGGAAGAGGCTGAATATCCTTTCATAGTTATTTAAAAATCTATTTGGAAATTTTATTTTTTCCCCTCAATCTTTTGTTCAGCAAACCTACAGTCTTATGTCAGTTTCCACCTGTGTATTGAAGTGTTGGGCTTGGAGTAAGATGATTCCTACTTAAAACCTGGCCCAGCTACTTTGTATGTGTCTTCATGCAAAACACTTAACAGCTTTGTGTTTCGGTTTTCATTATGGGGATTAAAGGGCCACTTTTCCAATGTTCTGAGGGTTAAGTGAGGAAGAGGAAATGGAGAAAACAAATTGCTTTTCAAAGGGGAAGTGATACCAATTCTGGGCCATATCCATTAGGGATCATATCTTCAGAATTATAAAATGCAATGTCTTAAAATGGAATTAGTAAAAGTAACTGGAAATGTTTCATTGCTGATATGTATGGACAAAGACTACCAATATGTAATCTAATGGGTCTATGCTTGTACCACATCTGCTGATCGTGAGCCGAGTGACTTGGAGTCAGCCTCTTTAACCTCTCAGAGCCCCCGTGTTTGCATCTGTAAAATGACGATGCTACATATGGTGCTCGTGGACTCACACGAGCTAATATAAGACTGTCAGTCACATATAAATATATAGATACTCAGCAAATTGTAGCTATTTTATTTAAAAATATGCTTTCTATATATTTTAAGGTTCTAGTATTTCCAGTATTATTATATGTTCATTGATTATTACTTCAGGTTGATGAATTTAAGCATGTTGGTCAATAGGGCAAGCATTATTATCACTCTTTTGGAAATGTGAAAATGAGCCCAAGTACATACGTGATGGGCCTGGTTATCATTCAGAAGAGTCAGGTGCTATGTTCTGAATGTTTGTGTTTCCTTCAAAATGCAGATGTTGAGACATACTCCCCAGAGGGAGTAAGAGGTGAGGTTTTTAGATGATCTCAGGAATGGGATTGATGCTCTCTAAAAAGGGCCTAAGGAGGCTTGCTTGCCCCTTTGCTATGTGAGGATGTAGCATGAAAGTGTCATCATGAAGCTGGGAGTGAGCTCTTCCAGACAGTGTCTACTGGGCCCAGACCTTGGACTTCCTAATCTCCAGAACTGTGAGTTACAAATTTCTGTTGTTTGAAAATTACCCCATCCAAGGTATGTTTTATAGCAGCCTGAATGGATTATGACATCAGTCTAGAACAGTTCCATGGTCACTGTCCTCGGTCTCTGTCGAATTCATATTATCAATTTCAAAAAACACTTAGCATTATAATATGGAACATAGGTGTGTGTGTGTGTGTGTGTGTGTGTGTGTGTGTGTATGTGTGTGAAAAGGAAAGTAGTTATGTGTGTTGGAATTGAATTACACACATATACAACTAAGTCCTTTGTCACAATATTGCTGCACTTGGATTATACACACATGCACACACATGCACCTGCACACACAATCCAATCCTAGAACACTAAACTACTCCATTTTCATCTGTGACTATGTTCAGGCACAGTTTAACAACTGCAGGAGTGGTTTTTATTTTTAAGGAAGTGTAAGTGATTTGTGATGTGCCTGTTTCCCTTCTCCCACCTCATGATGTTTTTGCATCTCAACCAGTACACTTTACATTTTTTATGTTAGGCTTCCTCTCCTGATTTGGTTTGTGAGACTTGGAGACAAATCATCCTCTTGGACTATTCCTGAAAAACCAAGGCCCTTTCTGAGGCCCAAAGGATTTTTGTAGCCATGGTGATGAGCAACAGCCTTCCTGTTTGTCTGAGAGACTCTTGGCAGAACCTGATTACCTCCTTACACAGACCCAGCGTGGGCAGGATTCACTTCTTGGCTTAGCGATGGTGATCCTAATATCAGGTCTTGTTTGCCCTTATTTTGGACCACCGTAGCATAGCAGTTTGCATTCCAAATAAAACTTAATGCTGTTTCTTGCCATGTGTATAATCTCTGAGTAACCAGGACAGCCTCACTTACTTTTTCTCCACAAATATAAATATTTAATTAAAATTAGATTCCATAAAAATGATTTTCTACATTTTCTGTCCTTGACTTCTTCTGTGAGGCTGAGTTAGTATTCTGTGGTGAAAGAATATAAACATTCATACACTGGGTGCAAATATCTGTGCTAGATATCACTACTACTGTGCTACTTCCAATTTTATTTTTCCAAAGGTAAATATCCCTTTAAACTCCTGATTGAGATAAACAGCTCCCAAACAAAGAGCCCTACTTAGATGTCTAACAGATGGCCTGATCTTAATATGGCAAAAGAGAATTCTTGATTCTTTCAGCCCAAACTCATACTCCTTCAGGTTTTCTTATGCTAATAAAATATACCACAGTTTACTTAGTTTCTTGGGTGAAAAGCCTTGGAACTATTCTTCATTCCTCTCTTTCTTACCCCTCCTATATAATCCATTGGGAAGTCCTATCATCTCCTCACAAGAAACCCCTTTCCTAGTCACATCTCATCATTTCTACTGTTACCACTTCAGCGTAGGCCACTGTCACCTTCACACAGAGCACTGCACATGACATACTGATGATTTTCTTGCTTCCTCCCTTTACCATTACAGTCCATTGTAAATATCCCTTCACTCACATCACATTTTATGCTCTCACCATGTTTTATTTTTTCTCCAGAGCACCAATTGAAAATATGAAGTAAGATTTCCTACATGCATGCTGTTTCTTCATCAGCATGCAAGCACCGTTAGGGCAGAGATTCTGATATTCAGAACTTAGAATTGAGCCTAGCAAATAGGAGGTCAAATATTGATTGATTGAATGAATGATTAACTTTCCAAAAATTATTTGTAGTTCTTCCCATTTATCTAGACCCAACCTTCCTCCTTGAAGCTCTCACTGACTAGACCAGCACCTATCAATGTGTACTTCCTTTAAGACCTACAGCCAGCATGGTACAGTCAACTTTTAGTTAATTGGAATATTGGGAATAATGAAGGATTGGAAAAGAAGGTAGCCATGGATAATTCAAATTTATGATAATATAGAATTCATAAAAAGTCTTGTACAAAATGAATAAAACATGCTTAGTAACCACGGTATCTCAGGACATATTTTCTCTATATGGATGCTTTTCCAAAGGTAAAAGTGGTGCAGCTACTTTTAGAAATACAGAATGTCGCACAACTTGTTGAGTCAGAAGATGGCGAAGTTCTTTTGTGTTTTCAAATAATATGATAAAATCCATGAAATAGGTGTTATTATTGAACAAGGGATCTTTTTAGGGTTCTACATTTTCCAGAGATAGTTTAAGATATTGATCACGATTTTTATTTTTGCTTTCTGCTCCACCTCCCTGAATCTCCATGTTTACACTGGGAAACCTCACAAAGCTGTTACTCTCCAGTTTTTACAAACAAAGTTTGCACACATTGCTGTTTTTTTCACTGTGTCCTTGGAAAAATTCATAGTACTGTGTGAGTATGGTTAGCCACCAAAAAGATCCTTTAACATTGTTTTCTGTCTTCAGTGCACTGAAGGTTTTTGCTTAGTGCAACTCGAACCAGATAGACAATAACAAGTCTCCTGTGACAGGCCCAAGCCATCACTGACTTTTCCCTTTCCATAAAAGCTCTTTTCCCACAACCCTTTCTTTTTCTTTACTCTGGTAAATATAAGTGATGAGGACAAGGTTACTTAATATCTCATTCCTTCCCATTTTTTCAAGTATTTCAAACTTTTTTTTTTGTTTGTCAAGAAGCTGGTATTTTTATTACTATGGTTGTTTTAGTCAACATAGACATTTACATGTTCAATAACAGAGTATAGTTTAGATTTCCACAGGACCACTGCAGAATGTCAAGCTGAGGGCCGTTATGTGTTGAACCTAACCAGTGAGCGGTTTTATGCATCCCATATGATGTTGATGATTAGAAGTATTTTAATATGCAGAAACTGTGGCAGTTTTAAGACTTTTTTTTACAAGCGCAATATTACTTTTGAAAGCAGGGTTCAGACTACAACAGGGCTGTTAAGTGCTGTGCTGTTGTTCCCCCTGCTCAAAATAAACTTGTTTCTTAACTACACCTGTCTGCTATGCCTGTGTACCAGCCAGGGACTCTTGGTCTCATACATGTGGAAAAAACAAAAAAAGAAAAAAAGAAAAAATATTGCTTTTAAAATGTATTTAAGCTTAAAATCACATCAATCCACATTAGATGATTGTTTATTGATTATTGTAATAATAGTATATTATTCCTTTTAATCCTTGAATTTTTTTCATAAGTATCATGTTTCAGTCAGACCATAATTTCCTCCTCTTTTGTTTATGCCACAACACCTACTAGCACAGCTGACTTTGTCAGGATTCTTTTACAAGTTGTTGCAAATAAAGACATTTAAGTCTAACTGGTTTAGTAGAAGATCACCTGGATATATTGTGTGACAAAGGAAGAGTTAATAAAGAATACATAGGAGAGGGAAAGGATGCGCTGGTCCTCAGGAGTAACTGTAAGTAGAACTTTTAGAGCCAGTGTTTAAAAAAGAGAATAATTTCCCTCAAATGTGGGTGCTATTTTCCAAGGAAGAGACCAGTTGAAAAGCAAAGCACAGTTCCCAAAGACTGGTTCTAGAAAGGCACAAGAAAAAATAACTGACAGATGGCGTTTGAGCAGAGATGGTCCAACTCCAGTGGCTGACCACTGAGCACAGCTCGTGGCTGTCTTCCCTTTACCCTGGCCATTTGGCTCCCTTGTATAATCATGGCAATGATTGGTATTATGGAGGGCATAGGTGTGGAGTTCAAAAACCAGATAGGACCCAGACTGGTTTGTTTTATTTCTAGAGTTATGTGATTAATTAAGAAACAAATTGAATAAGGGACGGTAGTGTACCTGGTTAGTCTCTACTTCCCAACCCCATCCTCTCTTGCTATCATGCACACCCATGTCCACTTGCCCAGGTGCCTGAAATTCTCCCATGCTACAACAGAATGCAAAATATGGGTCTCATGTAAATGTACAGAAGCTGTGTACCAACATTAAGAAATGCTGATACCTTAAGTCACAAAATGGAATGAAATGATTTCCTGCAAAAGATAACTGGACTGGCTCCAAGCTTCTGTCAGGATCAGGGTCTGGTTGGCTCAGCGGAGTGACCATTATGTTCTTGCTTTTCCTGCCTTATGTTCTACAAAATGTCATTCTTGAATAACATTGATGCTGGCAGGAAGTAATAAAAAGTGGAATAAATTGTGCACTCTAAAGGAAAATCAGGTGGCTGATTGAAAAACAAAGCACAATTCCCAAAGATCAAATCGTCACATAGTTAAGTGCGATATACTATCTGAAAAAAGATACGAGTGAAAGTGAGGAGAGCGTGGGGAGTTCTTCAAGCAGGTCTAGAAGTAGCAAATAAATTTTTTTTGTTCTTGAAGAGGAAATACACTATTATTAAATCACTAGATTTGGAAAATCTGACCAGTACTTTATGGAAATAATGTGCAAAGAATTTCCCCTTCTCCCTTTACTAGTTCCATATGTGATACACATACTTTCCAAAGGCTGAAGTTAAGCTTTGGTTTCAGGGAGTGCCTGGCATAGCAGTGTTCAGAGACTGGTCACCTGGATAAAGGACTGGGTTGCAATTCAGAGCAGAAGAGTTCTGAGAGTTGCACATTCAATGGACTAGTATTAAGTAGCCAACAGATAACGATCTAATATGCAGTGTGTTACTTATCTATGGCTGTGGGAAAAATAACTGCAAACTGTAGCAATTGAAAGCAACAAACATTACACTATAGTTCTGGGTGTTCAGGAAACTAAAGGAATTTAGTTGGGTGGTTTTAGCTCAAGGCCTTCCAGGAGGCTGCCATCAGGTGGTAGTCATTGGAAAGCTCCACCAGATCTGGTGGCTCTGCTTCCACGCTCGCTCAAAATCCTTAGTTTCTCTCTGGGTGTTTGCTGGAGGCTTCTACTTCTTGTTGTGTGGGCCTCATTCTTATGGTTTGTGTCTAGATGTCCCCCCAAAACCTCATGCACTTTTATATGGGACTTTTTTAGAGGTAGCTGAATCTAGAGTTTGTGACTGATTCATGGCTCAATGCTGGGATTAATGGTGCTGGGATTAAGGGTGGGTGATTACTGGATCTGTCCATTGATTGGATTGGCACTGTCCTAATCCCAGCAGTCTGGATAAGTTAAAGGAATAGAAAGAGGCTTGTTTCCCCCTTTTGCTCTTGGTATCTTCTGCTATCATGAGCAGTTGCCCCTCTGCCATGGAGCCAGCAGACTATGGTTTGAAACCTCTACAAAGCATGAGCTAAATAAACCTTTCCCTCTGTAACTTTTTTTTTTTTTTTGGTACTGATAACCAAACTCAAGACCTTGCACTTAGCCATTTGCGGAGTGCGGAAGGAGAGAACCAGACCTCACCTTCACCAGGAGGTGATCCCCACCTGAAAACCAGCACCATGCGTGGGCTGCTGCTGGAGTGGGGACAGCCACACTCAAGCCTCTCTCTGTGAGTCAGCAACATTCACAGACTGTGGAGGGAGAGAACCAGCCCTCACCAGGAAGTGATCCCAGCAGAGAAATTTTCTTTTGTTTTGTTTGATTACGTTAAATCTGATGGCATGAGTGCTATTTGAAAGATAGCAAGGCATATTATGGTAGTCATTTTTGATTTACTATTGGTTTGTTTTGAAGTCCTTTATTGCTTTCAATGTTTTGTTTTTATTGTTTCTATTCTATTGTGTTCTGTTTGATTTTTACTATGTTTGAAGGTATCTGCAGCTATTCTGAAGACAACAAAAGGCATTGTAACTATGGTTGGTTTTGCAAGATCTTGAAGTCCTGTATCACTTATACTGGTTTATTTTGATTGATTTTATTCTGTTTTATTTTCCTTGGTTGTATCCTCTTTAAAAAAAAAAGAGATGGAAAAAGAACTATAAAGGGAAGCAATTTTGTACAGATTCAAATTAGAATGTTAAATCTTTCAGATGTTAACGGTAATCTTCATGGTAACTAGAAAGACTCTAACAGTTACAGAATACACACACAAGACAATGAGAACAGCATTAAAACATTTCACTACAAAAAAATAAGTTTAACAAAACTGATAGCAATGGTAGAAATAAAGCATGAAAAAAAAAAAAAAAGACCTTGCGTTCGTCAGGCAGGCACTTATGCTGCTGAGCTATATCCCCAGCCCTCCCTCTTTAACTTTGGGTGTTGGGTATTTTGTCCTAGCAATGAAAGAAAAGTAGCAAAGACACTCATGTAACATGGGAGAGACATAAGAGGGGAAGAGTGCACTGAAGACAGAAATTGCAGCCCTTATTATATAATCTCCGAAACGAAGCACCATCATTCCCACTGAGAAAACCAACTTCACCAGAGGTAGCAACCGAGAGGTGAATATTACTGGGGGTTGTGTTTGTCTATTTTGTGTTTCTATAACAAGATTACTGAGGTTGGATAATTTGTAAAGAAAAGAGGTTTATTTACCTGAAAGTCCTGGAGGTTCAAGAGCATGACTCTGGGTTCTGGTTGGCTGTGCTGAGGGCCTCGTGGCAGCTAGCATCAAAATGGTGGGAACATGTGTGAGACTGATCACCTGGGAAGCCAGAAAATCAGAAACCAGAACTAACTCACTTCTTGAGACTAACATTAATCCCTTCCGAGGACTGCCTTCCCAGTTACCTCATTAAATTTTACATTTTTAATGACTGGAAAAAAATAAAAAGAATAACTACTGAATGACATGAATATTGAATGCTTCAAATTTCAATCTCCATTAATAATGCCTTACTCTAACGTATGTACACCTGTTTAGGTATTGCCTGCTTTTATACTAAACAGCAAAATCAAGTTATCATAGCAGAAACTGTGATCTTTAAAGTTTAAAAATTTTACTATTTGGCTCTTTGTGTAGAAAGTTTGCCAACTCATGATTCAAAATGATATTTAAAGCCGGGCGTGGTGGTGCACGCCTTTAATCACAGCACTTGGGACACTGAGGTAGGAGGAGCGTTGTGAGTTCGAGGCCGGCTTGAGCTACAGTTTACAGTGCGAGCGCAAGGCCGGCCTGACCTACATAGCTCGACCCTGCCTCAAAAACCTAGGGCTGGGAGTTTAGCTCAGTGGCTTAAGTGCCTATCAGGCAGGCGTGAGGCTGTGAGTTCAATCCCCAGTGCTGTAAAAAAAAATAAATAAATAAAATAAAATAGAGTGTGCTATAGTAATTAATATTTATGTAATAAAACAGCACTATTATATTGACTCAAGTAGGCACTCTTACATCCAGCATGTTTAGTGAATAATGGGCTATACCCTAATTATGATAGGATGTAATATCAACTACTTTACAGTTTGATGATGTGGTAGTTAACTGATTGTGTCAACTTGGGTAAGAGATGCCCAACCAAATTAGATCAGCATAGTTCTGGGTATGGATAAGGAAATTGACTGAAGACAGAAGACCCACCCTAAAGTGGCTTGTCACATGAATGGAATAAAAGGGAAACGAAGAAGCAAGGATGGCTCCTGTTTCTTTGGAGGAGCTCCAGTCTTCGCCTTCACCTTGAATGTTGTCTCCTGGCTTCTGGCGCAGACTCTCCAGCCTCCTGCACAGATTCTTCAGCCTCCTGATACGAAGTCACACTGAACACTGTACTGGGCTTCTGGCTATCCAGTGGATCTTTCAGCTCTCCTGTGCATAGGCAGCCCTTTTGCACTGTTCCATACATGACTGTGGGCAGTCATTGTAAGCTAATCTTGTAATTCTTGTATATTTGTACATCTTGAATTAAATCTGTCTCTCTAGTAAGCACTGACTGATACAGATAGGGACAAATTCTCTTCATTTGCTATATTCAGCAATTGCTTAATCTTTAAATCACCATCTATACTGTGTAAGTTGCTAAGTAAAATTTTGTCTTTCTACATATATTAACTACAAAAAAAATCAGAATATAATGACAAGCAAACCAAGAAAACACATTCATACTTCTGCACATCTCAGGGATATTAGTTATTTTAGTATATAACTTCTCATCTTTTCCTAAAAGTAAATGAATGTGTGTGTGTGTGTGTGTGTGTGTGTATCACAAATGTCAGATGAGTTTTCCTGTTGTTTGAGATTTAGGTAACTTTCATCCAAGATTTCTTTAATGTCAAACTGCAGCAGTTGTACTACTTTTGACTCCTATTAACATCATCACAATTTGACGGTTTTACTCGTTTAAGCTTTGAAAATCTTCAGGAGAAAAGATGGTTTCTTAAAAATTAAGATGGTTCTTTATGAATTGGTTGGTAAGTGTGATAGTACTAAAAATTAAACAGTGCTTTCTGAACATCATAGCTGGAGAACAGAATGAGCTGGGCTTTATATTAACAAAGATGTTGAAAAAATGACTTAAACTGTAAGAAAAACTGCGTTCTAAACACTGACTTTGTGATATTAACAGCTGATATGTGAGGTCTACATTATTTCTGAGCACATATTGAGCAGTAACAAAAGAAAATCTGAGTGTCATTTCCTATTTAATGTTGATTATTAGTTCTATAACCAGTATTAGTTAGTTTTACACCCAGGTTATTAGTTCTATATCCAGTATTTAGCTAAAATTAATACAGGTGGCAAATGAGGCCAAATTTTGTCTAAAATATCAAGCAAATTTTTCGAATGTTTAAGCAGAATACCAATTCCACAAAAGCTATTTGGTAATCTGTGAAACATTATCTGTGGTCAAATATCTCTGGAAAACTCAGAATTTAAAAGTATTGACCTAAACATGCATACTTTATACAGCGAACTTTGCACTTTCAAGAATATAATGTAGGTGGCATGGTTGAGTGGTGTAAGGCTGGATTAAGAATATAATATAGGCAGTGTTTCCCAAATATTTTTCAACTGCCAAAATCCTTCCCTCAAAACTAATGTGAGTATCACAGAGGGAACTAGTGTTCCATAAACTAATGTTACCATAAATATTGAGAAATATTGCATTAGATGTATAACATGATATTATCTATCACTAATGGAAGGTGTTAAATGGAATTACACCATCTATTCACTTTTTTCATCTATTCACCTTTAAACTAAAAATAATCAATGTCTATTTTTCTCTTCTTACATATAACAGTCTCAGATGGATCATGGCCTCCTGGTCAGTGTGGATTGCTTTCTCTCCCCCCTCCAATGACCCAGCTGTCATTGGTAGAAGGAGGGGCAGCAAGAACAATGTAGGAAAAGACAGACACAGTCCCCAGCAACTAAGGCCTACTCAGAAAACCCAGCAGAATGAGTGTTCTTTTCACCCAGTCCAGGGTCTTTTCCTGGTGGCCGTGGTGATATATGGGGTGCCACATATATTCACGATCATTCGACTGTGATCAGAGAGGAAGAAAAAAAAGCATACATGCTCTAAGCCCAGGATGTCTGTTAGTCCTTGAAACACCTTCTATTAACTCCATTTTATGGTAACTGAACTACTCCCTACTCCTTTGTACTCTCTGAGTATCTGACCCAGCCCCATGCCATGCAAATTAAGTGGAATTGTGGCGCACAGAGGTTTGTGCTGGCCACCACTCAGGAAAAAGTACTTTAGAAATGAATCAGCCTATGGCAAGGTCATAAGAAGACTGGCCATGGTTTCCATGGCCGGGAGCTAGAGGCTGTGTATTCTGACTTGAATGATGACTGCTCTCCAGTGTTATTGTAATAAATACTTTTGACTATTTATGGACATCAGAGCCAGTTTTTCTTTGTTTTTAATTGCTAAAGTTTTTATTATATAAAAATATTTTCAATATGTGATTTTAAATACCAGGGAGATAAAACTATGTGGTCTCAATGGGAGGGAGGAGGAAAGGGAGGAGGGAGGGGGAGGGAAAAGAGAAGGAGAGGAGAAGAGGGAGAGAGCTGTCTATAGACAGCTAGTCATTACCTGGAATAACTTTTTTTTTAAAATTTTTATGGTACATTTTAGATATACATAATGATTACAGGGATTTGCACCTGTACATGATATATCTTGATTCTTCTTTTTTTCCTCCAATTCCCTACTATCTGTTTTTCTCTTTAGCAATCAGATAACTATAATAGAATTGGGGTTGGGATATAGTATAAACAAAGAACTTAAACAAGAATTTTGTTTAATTTAATTTAATTTATTTATTTATTTATTTATTTTGGTACCAGGGATCAAACTCATGACCTTGCGCTTGCTGAGCAGGTGCTTGTGCCACTGAGCTAAAACCCCAGCCCATAAACAACAATTTTTAAAAGAATAGTTGCTCACTTCTAAATTTTTCTTGACTGGATTTCTTATAGTGAATACTTCTTTTCTTCTTCTTGTTCTTCTTGTTCTTGTTCTTCTTCTTCTTTTTTTAATACTAGGAATCAAACTCAGGAGCTGGAGCTTTCCAGGCAGTTGCTTATGCTGCTGAGTTATATCACTGGCCCAAGTGAATACTTAATCTGTATTACTCTTATAATCTAAAATGAAAGGGTAAAAAAAGCCTTTTTTGTTTTGTTTTGTTTTGTTTTGTTTTGCTTTTACTAAAGCAAGATTGTAGACAGAGATGGATCCAGGTGACTGGAATCTGTTGGGTATAACAATCAATCTTTATGCATAGCTCTGACTTCTCTGGAATTTATGGAAAAAGTTGAGACAGGAAACATATGGGTTATTTAATCTGGTAAAAAGAAGCAAATGTATTTTTCTTAAGAGACATTTTTCCTGGCAACGAATTAAAGAAATCTTGTGTGTGTGTGGGTTTACAATACGGTACATTGAGTTGCTTAATGGATATTGTCTTGAAATGTGATTCTGCAAAAGACAGAATGTTCTTCAAATGCATTTTTTTTTTTGGTCTTTTTGAGACAGGGTCTCACTATACAGTTCAGGTTGGCCTTGAGCTCACTTCGTAACCCAGGCTGGTCTCTTAATGATCCTCCTGCCTCAGCCTCCTGAGTGCTAGGATTACAGGCATTCACCACCATGCTCTGCTTTAAAGGGTGATTCTTTTTTGGGAAAGAGTACTGGGGGTAGAACTCATGTCCTCCTGCTTGCCAGGCAGGCGTTTATGCCAGTGAGCTATATCCTGAGTCCCAAATGCATTTTAAATAGTAGTATGTTATAAAATTAAGAAACTAACATTGAATCTTAACATATTAAAGATATTTGTGCAAGAGACCAAAATAATTTTCATTCTTCAGAAATCAATCAAATGTAGGTCAATCCCAGCTCTTACTTCCACTTAACTTAAAATGCTGTTTTTCCCAAAGTAGATCCAAATTCGGATTATTCTTTAAAAATGGATATTTGTGTGGTGAGTTTGTGATTCACATTCTCACCAAACAGCAGAAATTTAACTGTCCAGTGAAATTACTTTTTTTCTCAATTTCTTCTTTTCACTCTTTCTTTTTCCCAATAACTTCTTTTCACTCGTTCTTTTTCCAAAATCTCTATAAATCCTTTTTTGGGATCCAAATTCACCTCTTGTCCTCAACTGAGAACAATCCAGCTTTCACCTGCTTCCTTAACAAAGCAAACTGTGGCTTGGTTAATGGAATAACTCCATTTATTTTTCTTAAACAAGACCTTTAAGTGTTTTCTTAACCTACCAAAAATTATTCTTTTAAGGATTTCTGCCGTTTATAGGATGGTGGACCATACAGTTTTAAAATAAATCTTCTGTTACTAAACAACTCAAACCTACATGAAACATAATTTTATTTATATTGTTGGTATCATACAATACACAGGGAATTTTCAAAAAGAAAAAAAAAACCCCAAAAATCTAGCGGGCAGTTCAGAAAGAAGAATTATAGAGGAGGCAAATTGTATCTTTTGCAAAAGTTATTTTTTCTTATTGATGCAAGAATTCTTTGTATATCCCAGAAAAAATACCTTTGTTGGCTAAATTTATTCAAACTGTCTCTTCTCACTCTGTAACTTCTGGCTTCATACTCAGTGATGTCTTCTGGTAAATGCAGATTCCTAATATTTTTTTTTTTTTTTTTTTTTTTTTGGTACCAGGGATCGAACTCACAACCTTGCGCCTGCCAGGCAGGTGCTTAGGCCACTGAGCTAAATCCCCGGCCCCAGATTCCTAATATTAATATAATTTCACTTTGTAGTGTTTTATTTTACATTGCTATCTGCTTAACCTTAGTTATTAAATATCTTTTTTCCATGTTTACTTTTCAAAGCTTTTGATTTTGCTTTTTTACATTTAGATCTATACTTTATTTGGAATTCATTTTGAAATCTCATTTTTACCTATTAAAAATAAGATATAATTTACACAGAGTAAATTATAGCAAATTTAGATATAGTAGAATATTGAATTCTGTGAGTTTAGATGAAGACCCACGGTTTGTAACTATTACCACAACTGAGAGATGGAACCTCTCTGTCATGTTCCCGTTCCCCCCAAACATAATGCTCATGCTTTGTAGCCAACTATTTCTCCCATTCCCAGGTTCAAATAACTACTGATCTTCTTACTGTCTCTGTAAGTTTTTCTTTTCCAGAATGTCATATAAATGAAATCAGACAGCATACATTTGAGGCCTTTTCACTTATAATGCAGTTGAGATTCATCCATGCTGATGTGTGTATCAATAGCTAATTCATTTTTTAGTGCTGGATGGTATTGTATTGTGTGGATGTATCATTGTTTATCCATTCACCAGTTGAGTTACATTTGGGTTGTTTCCAGCTTGGGACAACTATGAATAAAATCACTATGACATATATATATATACACACACATACATATATATAAACATATATGTATACATGTTTTAATTTAATCTTTATCACTTAACTTGGGTAAATACATAGATATGCAATTATGCAATTCCTAGGTGATATGGTAAGTATAGTTAACTTTATAAGAAATTGCTAAGCTCTTTCCTAAAGTGACTGTACCATTTTATATTTCCACCAGCAATATGTGAATGCTCCAGGTGTTCCCCATCATGGCCAGTACTTGCATTATCAGTTTTAGAATTTTTATATCTTCTTGTAGTTGTGCAGTGGTCTCTGATGGTTTTAATTTACATTTCCTTAGTGACTAGTAATGTTGAGCATCTTTCCATGTGTTTATTGAATTTACAACTTCTTTGGTGACGTATATATCATTTTCCTAATTTTGCTGTAACAAATTACCACAAAGTTAGAGGTTTAAAGCAACATAAATATATTGTCTGACAGTTTGTGGGTCAGAGTTCTAAAACAAAATGTTGGCAGGGCTGTATTTCTCTGAAGGTTCTCCTTTCTTTTTCTGGATCCTAGATGATGCTATTCCTTGGTTTTTGAAGATGGAGCTCTTCAAAATCAGTAGCATATTATTTTCTTATCATTCTCCTTCTGCTTCCAGCATTACATTGCCTTTTACTGGAGCTAACCCTCCTGCCTGACACTGTGACTGTTTTGGACCCATCTGGATAATCTGGGATAATCTCCTCATCTCAGGATTTTAGTTGTTTTTGTCATATAAGGTAACATATCCGTAAGTTCCAGGGTTAAAAAGTGTATGTCTTTGTAGGGAGGAAGATAGTTTTTAGCCTACAAAAAGCATCTCTTTATCCCCCACTCCTTCCATTTTTATATGAGATTGTTTTTTATTACTGAGCTTGGAGAGTTCTTCTTATATTGTAGATACAGTACAGAAATTTGATTTACAAGTACAGTTCTTCCAATCAAGGACATGTCCTTCCCTTTGCTTAAGTATTTATTTGGAGAAGTTGTTAGTATTGAAGAATTCTAATTAATTGATTTATTTTTCTTATCAATTATGACTTTGTCACCCTAAGAACTGTTTGCCTAATTTAAGGTTACAATAATATTTTATTTGAGATGGGGGGGTCTCACTAAGTTGAGCAGTCTGGTCTCAAATGTACAATCCTCCTGCCCCAGAAACCTGAAAAGTCGGGTTTACAGGTATGTGGTGGATTAACTAATGGTCAATTTGTAACACCCCACTGAACTGAATTAGCGCCGTACTGGGTGTGGAAGGCCCACCTGAGGGTTGTTGTCAGCAGCATAAAAGGAGAACTGAAGGAAGAGATAGTAATGCTGTTGATTCTCCTGGAGAAGCTTGTCACACTGGCTTTCCTGATATGAACTCAGCTGCTCTCATCAGAGGAGGAGCTTGGGTCCTTGCTGTTGCTGAGGAAGGCTGTGGTTTTTTTTTTCAGGGATTGTCTGGTCTTTACCTTGAGTGCTTCTTCCTGGCTCCAGTGCAGAGCCCTCAACCTACTGGCACAAATCCTTCATCCTGCTGGCACAGAATTTCTAGGTTCCACTGCTGACCTTTTAGCCTTCCCAGTGCAGATCCTTGATACAGACTTGCTTGAGACATTGCCATGGGCTCTAGGTCTTCAACTGAACACATGCAGAACATTGTTGTGGGATTCAGGCTCTCAGGTGGATTCTTTGTGTCTCTGGTGTGTGTGCAGATCTCTTATGCTCTTCTGCATTTGACTTGTTGGGTGAATTTTATAAAATAATCCTATAAATTACATGTCCTGTATTAAATCTATTCCATTGCAAATCCTACCTACAACAAGGTTTGTACCAACACCCCTGGTTCAAAATTTTAAATAAAGGATTTATTATAAGCCCTAAACAAGAATGTGATGGCTTGGCATTGTTCTGCTTATTTATGAAGTTATGTGTGGAAACCTAAACTGAGCAGTATAGTTTTTATTTATCCTAGAATATTGCTTGTTTGATCTGCCATTAACACGGTCCTTCATTTATGGACATCCCCCCCCCCAGTATACTTTATGGAAAGAGATTTCTCTTTTATTGCTATTTTCTAAATATATTTTTATTTGGTAGAAATTTGGGAGATGAATTAAACCTAAATTCTTAAAACACTCTGGACCTTTAAATGTGTACAATTAATTTTTGTTTTTACATTTGCATTTATCACATTGTGTGTGATATTTATTTTGCAAGCAGTGACATAAAGCTTTACAAACATAGTTTCTGAGTGAGCATTTGAATGCTACAGCATTAGAGAGGAAAGGACCAAGGCCTTGGATCTGGGTAGACAGGGTTTCCATCCCATCTTTGGTACTTATCAGACTTTAGAGAGGATTTTAGTCTCTCCACACCTCAGTTTACCCTTCTACACAAAGAAGATGATGATTTTCCTTGGACACACAGACTGGCATTGTATAAACAGAGCTCTGTGAAAGCCATGGGGGCTGTGGGGAGATAATGTGTCCTCACTGGTGCCTACCTCAGAGAGCTCTCGCCTGAATCCTGAGGGATGGAGAGGAGGCTTATTCTGACTTGTTTTTTTACCTTCTTTTTTGTGACTATTATCTATCTGCCTGCCTTTTCTGTTACCATGGTGATTCAGGTTCATTTTAGGAGTTTGTGACAGGACAGATTGGTTTTGCATTTTGTGAAATCTCACACTCTAAAAATAAGGACCAGGCAGTCACAGTGACAATGACAACCTGCAGTGGGTAGACTTTCCGCTATTTCCCTGCCACACGGTAGTGTGAACCGAGTCACCTTGGCACACTGTGGGGTTCAGGATCTCCAGGTTTACTAGGGTCAGTTATATGACAAATAGGTCACAGCAGTTAAAGTCCGTAGCTTGGCCCTTTCCTTCCTTTCAGCTTCTTTATACGCTGTATATTCTCATGTTCCACCCTTTTCCACCATTAAAACCCTGCTCTCCAGTCACGCATTCTGTTTTGTTTTGTTTTTGAGACAGGGTATCACTTTGTAATTCAAGCTGGCCTGGAACTCACTACATAGCCAGGGCTGGCCTGGAACTCATGATGATCTTTCTGCCTCAGTCTCATGCCTGTAATCACTGGGATTACAGGTATGAGCCACCACATCTGGCTAGTCATGCATTTTTCCTGAGTTGATACAGAAGTTATTTAATGAGTATTAAACATAGAGATTCCTATAAACTGACTTAAGAAAACTTACGAAAAATTTCAAACATGAAAAAGTAGATTATGTTCTTTACCGAACTTTGATAACTATCAATTCATGGCCAACATATATCCCCATTCAATTTCACCTTGCTTATATTTTTGAAGCAAATCTCAGAAATTATATCACTTGGCCCAGTAGTGTTTCAACAGAAACTATAAAGGTAAAAATTTGGGGAGAGTGTGTGTATATGTGTGTGTGTGTGTGTGTGTGTGTGTATGTATGTGTGTGCTTTTAATACAGGCACAGTGCCATTTAAATTGGCCTTGGAAACCAGATGTGGTGGTATATGGCTGTAATTTCAGCACTCTGGGAAGCTAGGGCAGGAAGATTGAAAATTCAAGCCCAGCCTAGACAATTTAGTGAGTCAGTGACACCCTGTCTCAAGACAAAAAATAAGAAAAGGGCTGAGATACAGCTCAGTGTGAAGGCTCTGGGTTCAACTCCCAGTATAGTAAAATAAAATGAAATAAAATAAAATAATATAAAAAGTGAAACAGAGACCCGGGCTCCGGGCGGCATCACTCTGGGGTACTCAGCCTAGCTCCCCTGGACCTGGAGGCCTCGGCCCCCCACCCAGTTAAGGCAGAGGCTCCACCCACATGCCCAAGGTGGCCGCCCTCCCTTGCTGCGTGCAGGACCCAGCTCAACCAGGTCCCGTGATTTAGCATGATCCAAGAATTGGCACGACCCTCAGGGGAATGCCCGGTCAGCCTCACAGGACACAGGGCCACATAGGTTCTAGAAGAACATGACAAAACGAAAGACCAAGAGGCAGTCTCTGTCCCCCAGCCCACAAAGAACAAACCCAGGAGACACTGAAATGGAAGACAGTGGGAGTCACACAAAGGGACTTTCTGAAATGATAGAAAATGCAATAAAGAAACAGCTTGATGAAGCTATAGAGAAATTCAAATCAGAAATATTCTCTCAGCTAAAAAATGAAATAAGAATCATTATTAAAGAAATGTTGTGTGTATCTAAAGAAGAGCAAGATAAAAAAATAGAAGAACTTAAGAAAATGATCGAAACCCTGAATGAACAATATAAGACACAGACAGAATGCATGAAACAGATGCAAAGGGAAATGCAGGAAATGAAAAACTCCATGAAAAGTTTGAAAAACCGCTTAAACAAAGCTGAAGATAGAATCTCAGATCTTGAAGACAGCATGGGAGATCATGGCCACGAAAGAAAAGATCTCCTAAAAATAGTAAGGAACCAAGAAACAACAATTCAACAGCTGCAAGACGATGCCAAGAGAAATAACATAAGATTAATAGGCATCAATGAAAAAGCAGGGGTCAATACTAATGACCTGTGAAGACTATTCACAGAAATAATAGCAGAAAACTTTCAAAACATGGGAAGAGAATCTGAAATACTGGTAACTGAGGCATACAGAATCCCAATTAACCACAGTCAAAATAAATCCTCACCCAGACATATAATAATAAGGGTATCAGAAATACAGCACAAGAACAAAATACTAAAAGCTGTCAGAGAAAAGAAACAGATCAGCTATGAAGGAAAGCCTATCAGAATCACAGCAGACTTCTCAACACAAACCTTTAAGTTCAGAAGAGCTTGCAGTGAAGTATTTCAAACCCTGAAAGAAAACAACTTTCAACCCAGATTGATGTACCCTGCAAAACTATCCTTAAAAATTGATGGAGAAATAAGATACTTTCATGACAAAGAACAACTGAAGAAATTTATGGCCACCAAACCAACACTACAAAGAGTACTGAAAGACACTCTAGAAAGAGACAAAGATA
>RJWM01009421.1:28915-68115 GCA_004363535.1 Dasyprocta punctata | reverse complement strand
AAAAAAAAAAAAAAAAAAAAAAAAAAAAAAAAAAAAAAAAAAAAAAAAAAAAAAAAAAAAAAAAAAAAAAAAAAAAAAAAAAAAAAAAAAAAAAAAAAAAAAAAAAAAAAAAAAAAAAAAAAAAAAAAAAAAAAAAAAAAAAAAAAAAAAAAAAAAAAAAAAAAAAGAAAAAGAAAAAAGAAAAAAAGGATGGTTTTTGGCAATCACTTGTGAAAATTTAAAGCTATTTATTGTAATCTCTAGATCTACCACTAGAAATCTAATGCAATGTTGTATAGCTAGAAAGTCATTAGATAAATTAATATTAAATTCTAAGAAAGTATTCAAGTAACCCGAGAAGTACAAAAGAAAAACAGTCAAAAAAGAGAGGAGATATTTAGAAAGCAGAGAGTTCAAAGCTGGCCTGGACTACATAGTGAGGCCTTGTCTACAGAAAGAGGGAGTAAAAATTTTATTAAGCATAAGTGATCTAAGCATTATGTGTGAAAAACTTGAGATTTTCAGATAGTATTTAAAGAGAAAACCTATCTATAAGAAAAGCACTTTAATTACGAGATACAGATAGTTTAAAAGTAAATAAATAAAACAGAAGTACCATTGAAGAGAAGACATAAGAAGTCTGAATTGGTTATACTAATATCAGAAAACACAGACTTAAAACAAAGAATTTTAACAGAGATAAAGACTGTTTCTTAAGGATAACATGATCATTTATCAAGAAATCATAGCAATTGAAAAGAAATATGTGCCTAATAACAAAGCTTCAAAACATATAAAACAAAACTTGAATGAATCAAAGATGCATAGTACAATTTCATCAATATATGTACAGATTTTAATACTCTATTTCAGTTGTTGATTGAACAAATAGACAAAAAGATAAATTCCCTCTAGACATGGATCCACATCTATGAGTTAGTAATCCAGGATGATCCTCATTTGATGTGCTGCTACAGGAGTTACACTGCATCTTTGTAACTACATTGATGATCCAAAGATCATCTAAAGTTTCAAAAATACGTAAACCAGAAATATTTCTAGTCTTATTTTTCTGCATGTTCTGTATGAGTTTTTCTTGTAACTTGCTTTCTACAGCTCCAAAATGCATGTACATGATATCTCTCGAATTTCTCCTTTACTGTTTTCCCTTCCTTTTCATTCTCTTTGTAAAACATCAAGGAGCACTTCCTTTTTAATAAGAATGTGCCATTCTACTTTGCTTCTTCACAACACGTGCTGCAGACCTTAATAGTGGCATTAGCCAGCAGATTGCTTGTTTGTTGTTGTAGCACAACTAATGGATTGCAATGATGGCATCAATAGGTCAACTCACTTTAAAGTTTCTTTGTCTTTTTTCAAAAGACATCTATAAAACAAAACAAAACAAAACAAAATCTGACAAATAACACTGATAATAAGTTTAGACCATAAGCCTGGTCATTAGGTAAAAAAGCTATCTGAGAGTTTTTATTCCTCTTCTCAAGTTCTCCTGTTTTCACTAATAGGCTTAGACTCTGACTCTTCTTTATGAAGAAAAGATTAAAGCACAGATGTAGCCCAACATGCTTCTCACAGGGAAGATGCTCCTGCCTAGGAAGTGAACATAGAATGGGGCACACAGCTCTCTCACTTGCTCCCAGTCCTGGAATTTTCTGGCTCTGAGCTTTGGATATGTCAGACAGTCTTTTCTGTTTGTTATCTCATTTCAAAGGACACTGAGAATAGACTACCCCCTCTTGTTTTACAGGTTTACTGCAAATACTAAATTAGATTTTTGTAAGCACATTTTATAAAGGTGTAAGGTGTAATATAAATATTAGGTTTCAGCAGTAGTTTTCCACTTCATTAGACCCTATTAATTAGAAAGGACCAAAAAAAAAAAAAAAAAAGGTCTATTATCACTCTCGTAATTGTTTTAACTTTTTTTGGTTCACATCCCCTTTTGATTTCTAGCATTTGCTTTGTGCAGTTAGCCTCAAGACACACAGAATTATGGCCAGGGATTTAGTTCAGTGGCATAAGTGACTGCCTGGCAAGAGTGAGGTTGTGAGTTCAATCCCTGGGACCAAAAAAAAAAGTACATGTTTGTGAAAATGAGTAAAAAGATGTCCTCTTTCCTATAACCACATATGCTATTCTTTTTCTGATTTTCATTGTGTAACATGGAAGATATTCTCTGATCTCATAAAGAGCATTCCTCTGATTTCAATCAGCTTAACATCCCTGGATCTCTTGGTATAAGTTACATTTGCACGTAAGTATTCTGAAGTATGATTCATGTTAGGTTTGTAAATCCCTACTTCATCCTTGAGGAGAAATTTAAGTCAGTATACCTGCCCACTTTATTCTCCTCCATTCCAGAAAACAAACTCATTCCTCTGTTCCTCCCATACTTGAATATTTTTCACCAACCATAAAGCTGTACCTGAGGGTCTGTACACTTCAGACACCAAAGAAGGGGATTAGATAAAAGGACTTGCATGATGAAATTGACAGCGAAGCTTTGGGCTGGGCACAATACAGAATGCATGCTGGGCATCTCAGGGCCAGAGGGCCTTTTCCCTCCATACCTGAATCATCAGTAGTCCAGAAGGTTCTTGGATCAGGCTTGGTCAGGATGCTGGCATGGTTACATGGCTCCTTCTCCTAGGAAACATAAGGAGAGTAGAGCTGATGTTGACATGATGTTACCAGTGCAGGGTTTTAGTCCCACATTTCTGGAGCAGGATGCCAATCACTTGTGTCATAGCTGTGCCTTGACTAGGAAGGTTTGCTTAGGACTGCCCTGACTAGACCCTTGACAGTCCCACTTAATCCTGGATAAACTGGGAAGGTGGGTCACCCTAGATTTGATGCAGGTCCACTCTCAGGGCTGACGACTGGGTAAGCACGTGGGGCTGTATTTCATTCTCCACTTGCTCCCTCTGCCAGTGCTATGCGAGGCACACAACCTGCATAGCTGTACACAGGGATTGCAAAAAGGCAATTGTTACATAAAAAATGTTTTGAATCTCCACATACCAGAAATAATACTTTTAGTAAATACTACTTGGGAAAATCTATGTTAATGAAGACCTGCTTTTAATTCAGTTGCACTTCAAGATGAATTATTATTTTATTTTTAAATTTTTATTTATTTATTATTATTTTTTAACAAACTACTGTAACATATAATCATCATATTGAAGATATGGTACTCCTCCAAAGATAAAAGGGCAATAAAATACATTAAAAGAATCAAAAACATGGTGAAATAGAGAATGGAATTCATTATCACTTTACAGATTAAGAAAAGGAGAACGTAAGGCAAAAGTGTATAATATAATCACAGTTATAAATAATAGAATTAATTCTAACTTATTAAGAGGATACAAAAATTAAATAGAAGAAAATTCAAACTGAAAAGTTGATAGCTACGTGTTGCACTGACCATAGCACTATAAAGAAGTTTGTTACTTATTACTGATGTAAACACCATATTTAAAATAATATCTGACTGCAAAACTCATCCAAGTTTGCATACATGTTCCCTGTGTATTTTAGGAAACACATATGTTTACCTGTAAGAAGACTTCTTACAGAATGAGTTTTGTCTCTGAATCCAGACAGAGAATTTCTCTCTGACCTTAATGAAATGATATAGCACTTTGGGACAAAGATGCAACCCAGCAGCCCTGCAGTGGAGGCCAAGATAGAGAAGACCTTCACACTGAAGGTCAGGAACTTGGCTTCACTGAATGTGTCAATCAGGTTTCTGACCAGGAAATTAGCAGTGAAGCTCACCAGAGCCTGTAACCCAGGTATCCCAAGATACAGCAGAAAGCAGTGAGTGAGCCTTTCTTGCACACAGTGATGATAATCATGTTCATCATATGCATCTGTGTCAATAAAGGGTGGATTTATTCCCATCCAGATTCCACAGAGAGTGGATTAGGGAGCAGATGGGGATGATGTAGTTAGAAGCACTTGACACTAGCAACTGCCTCATCCTTCTGCTTGGAGCAGTGAATTTAAAGGCAAAAACCATAGTAATGGTTTTGGCCAGGACAGTGGAAAAAGCCAGAGTGAACACAACTCTAAATATAGTCTGCTGAAGGATGCAGGTGGCTGTGTTGGAATGGCCAGTGAAGAGTAAGAAGCAGAGAAAACAGGAGAAAGATGATCAGGACATAGCTAAGAGCTTGGTTATTGGTCTTGACAATGGTTGTTTCTTGGTGTTTCATGAAAAACCTCAGAATAACAGTAAAACTCAGGGCTGATCCAACCAGAGCCTTCCCCAGGGGGTCTTCATAAGCCAGAAAAGTCACAGCTTTTTGAAGGCAGCGATTTCTCTGAGTGCTGACACTGTGATGATCTGGACACTTCACACAATGCTCCATGTCTGGGTGGAAATCTCATTCTCTGGGTAAGGAGTGCAAACAAAACAGCAGGCAGCCTTTTCTTCCTGAGGGGATTTCCTAAATCCAGGATGGCAACTCTTATTACACATGAGCAGGGAGTCTCTGTAGTTCCTGTGTCCCTTTCTAACATATCCTCAATGACAATTGTTTTCCACATGAAACAGATGGGGAAAACTCTCACACTTTCACACATAGTCTAAGACCATGTGCAAAGTTCCAGGAGTTGAGAATGTCATAGTCTGTGTTGAGCTTTCTTTTCTCAGCCAAATGTATTTGTTCTCTAGCAGGATTGCCAAGCTGCATATTCCTTAGAAAGGAGTTCAGCTAGAAGACATACATTGTCATATGGTGAATGGAGTCCCGGTGTTGAGAGAATTTCTGAATTAAAGAAAACCACTAATTGTCCTGAATTTCTCTTCATTATTAAAATTTAACACAGGCCATCCAATGTAGTGGAAAAATGAAAGCCTTTGGAGAGCAAAAGTATCAAGATGTTGCTAGAATCTCATTCAAAAGAAAATGCTTCAAACAACACACCGAAACATTGCATACTAGAATCAGGCAAAAGTCAACTGTCAAGTTAAAGTTCACTTCCTTTCTTTCTGTGATTTTTTTTCCAGAGTTTCTACCTGCAAGGTGAGGTAATCATTGCCAAAGTTGGTCTCAAAATTAAACTAGAAAATTTACATAATGTATTACTCTAGTGTTCAGCCCAATGTTTTTTTGCCTTGAGCAAAAGCAAATTTGTTTTTTTATTTTTTTAAAGAGAATAAAACCAAACCAAACCAAACCAAACCAAACAAAATAAAGTCAATCAGAACAGAACAATGAAAGTGATACAGGATTCCAAAGTAAGACAACAGGAAATAAACAGTAGCTACCATGTCTCCCACTTTCCTCAAAATAGCTGTCCATACCATTAGACATAGTAAAATCAAACAAAACAAATCAGAATTAAATTATCAGAACAGAAGAATGAGAGTGTATTTTATTTTATTTTATTTTATTTATTTTCTTCGTGGCACCAGGGATCAAACTCACAGCCTTGTGCCTACCAGGCAGGTGCTTAAACTGCTGAACCAAACTCCCGGCCCTAGTTTTTTGAGACAGGGTAGCACTATGTAGCTCAGGCTGGCCTTGCACTCATAGCCCAACCCAGCCTCGAACTCACAATGCTCTTCCTACCTCAGCCTCCCGAGTGAGACTGTATTTTAAAGAGAATGAATCCAAACAAAACAAAACAGAATAAAGCCAATGAAAACAAAACAGTGAAAGTGATACAGGATTTCAATACAGGATAATAGGAAATCAACAATGGCTACCACAATGCCTCTTGCTATCCTCAAAATTGCTGCCCACACCATCAGACATAATCAAATTAAACAAAACAGGACCAAAAAAAAAAAAAAAACCAATCAAAACAGAACATTGAATAAAACAAAACAATAAAACAGAATAAAGCAGAAACAATGAGAACAATATTGGATTTCAAAAACAATGCAGAAGAGCCACCATATTTTCTGTATTGTACTTTATTATCCTCCCAGTAGATGCCCAGACCACTGGTGCTAGGTCTACAAAGTCAGTCAAACAATACAAGCATCAAGTTGTTTTGGTACCTCAGTTGCTATCAACTCAGCCTGTCCTCTGACTCAGCCAGTTGCTTATGGAACAGGGATGTGTGTCTGTGTTTTTGTCTCTCAGCCCACACATTTATCAGTTTGTGGGAAGAGCGACTTCTTGTTACTCTTCCCAGGCCTTGCATGGCTTGCACTGGCTCATGGGAAGGGTGAACTGGTTTTTTGTTACTCTTTCCAGGTCCAGCATTTCTTCCCTTAGCACAATTTTTATACATAAAAATATATCATTTCTTGTTGCCTTTTTTTTTAAGAGTAGGAAAATTTATTGGAAAAAAGAATGGGGGAATGGGAAGTAAGAATAGCTCCTGAGAGACAGGAAGAGTCCAGAATGGTTGCCCAAATTCTTATTTTATATTCATAATAGAATCTTTATATTCTTAAATTGTAGCACATGTACATGTACAATATATATTACTTATTCTTCTGGGATACCTACCTAGTGCAAGTCCAAGTAATAGATTTCTTATGATATGTTCCCAGGAGTAGCAGTGATATATTTTGGGATCAACTTTCTACTACTTGTGATACATAGCTTTCAAAAAATTTATTCTTAAAGCCAGGGATGGTGGCACACTCCGGTACTCCCAGCACTTGGGAGACTGAGGCAGAAAGATTGCTGCAAGTTTGAGTCCAGCCTGGGGTACAAAGTGAGCCCAAGGCCAACCTGAACTGCATAGTGAGACGCTGTCTCAAGACCAAAAAGAAAAAACAAAAAACAAGTATCCTCAATCAGTGAAACACAGCTTTCAGTGTTAAAAGGGACTTTCTATTATCTGTATTGTTCAGTGTGATCATTTCATTACTGTGAAGTCTGTAGTCTCACTAACACTTTAATGGATGAATGACTTTCATTGCGGTAATAACTGAAGTTCTCAAGAACATCACTAAGGTGTTGTTTGCATCCACTGACATTTTCCACCATAGTAAGATGTCACTGATGAAAGAAAGAATGTGTGAATTCACAGTCTGGTGTAAGATTCTTCTCTTAGGGATTAATATCAAAGAACATGTGAAAATCAGGATCTCAAAGAACTGGTTGCACTCCTATATTCAGTGCAACATCATTACCAATAGTCAAGATAAGGACGTAAGATAAACATTTACTATGAATGAATGGATAAAGAAAATGTAGTGTTTACGTATAAGGAACACTACTTGGCCTTTCAAATGAAGAAAATCCTATCACACAAGACTACATGAATGAACTCTGAAGCCATTATTCTAGAGAAAATAAAGTGGTCACAGAAGGACAAATACTGCATATAATTCCAGTTACAAGGAATGCATAAGATAGAAACTGAGAGTAGAATGGTGATTTCCTGGGTTGTGGCGAGGCGGAAATGAGGAGCTGACATTCAGGAGGTATGAAGTTCCAGTTATGCAAAATGATTAGATTTTAGGCACCTGTTGCAAAGCACTGAGTCTTTAGTTAACATTACTACATTGTTCACAAATATTTGGTAAGAGGATAGAACTCATGTTTAGTGCTCTTTTCATAATTAAAGGAAAATTTGGGATAGATACCATTCTATGTCTGTTGGTATATAACATAGACACATACAATATTTGATGCATCATTATGTAAGTGTTCTAAATAAAGGAATAGAAATTTTCTGGTATTTACAATTATGGTTTTCATTCATAGGAAACATGATCCTAGAAATAAAGTATAGTAAAAAAATGTCATTACAATTTAAATCATAGGCTGGCTGAGTGTTAGTTCAGTGGCACAGTGCTTTCCTAGAACATGCAAGGCCGTAAATTCAGTCTTTGGCACTGTATATGAAGATGATGATGATGATGATGATGATGATGATGATGATAATGACGATGATGATGGAAGAAGGAGGAGGAGATCATTTCAAGGTTAAAAAAAGGAATGCATGGAACAGCACCATTCTTTTGTCCACATTTTGAGAAGCACTATAAAGCATTCAACTATGTAGTATGACTTCCTCCCATGGAGTTTTACCCATTCCACTAAGAACTGCTACACTTGTGCAAAAGCTCTTTACAGGTTGGAATGAAGTCTGGACACTTGAAAATTTCAGTCCCTGGTCTAAGTCACTTTTGAGTACTTTTTTTTTTGTATAACATTATACTTCAAATATTTGAAAGTAGCTACTATGTTTCATTTTAGCTTTGCATTTTCAAGTTAACTTGCCTTCTTCCCATAGTTTCTCATGAAATGGTTTTATGCATCTTTATTGAGGTCCCTCTGTCAGAGGAGGCATCCTCTCTGGCATGTGAACAAGTTCCCGGAAAGCTTCCATGCCAAAGCCAGGAAATAGCCACTGAAAACAATGTATTACTTTTGAGGATCAGCACCCAAAGAAGACAGCCAGTGATTTTTCCAGATACAGGTAACTGAAATGTTCCCAATCGCCTATAAATCTAACACATCACAAGAGTAAAGAATGCACAGTGGTTTTGTCATGTTTGTATCTTTTAATTGCAGAAAGTTCTAATTTATTTTACAATTATTACTCATTTGGGAAAATTGGTATGCATGAGCTTCCTTTCCGCATTAAGCTCTGTAACTACCTGTGTCTTTATGGCATTTGTGTGAAACAAATATCATCACTCCAGATATCATTTAATCATAAATGAATCTTTATCACTATTTGTTTAAAAAAGTATCCTACATATGGAAGCTGGTTCTGTAAAAGCCAGGGTAGCCAAAAAATTCCTTCCTGCTCTTTGTGGTGCTATGGTGCAAGGATAACTTGGCATTCTTCTTGATTCCCAAGAACAAAAGGACCCACAACAAATGATCAGCAGAGCTCATGTAGCCTATTTTAAGCACAAATTGATGAATAACCCTATGAATTGCAAGAGTGAATAGGTAATGCTCTAGAACAAAATTCTGTGGCTTTCTATTCTTCACAAGTGAGAAAACTGATCATCAGATGTCAATCCCGCCAAGGCTTCATGAGACACCTATGCCTCAGCAGAAAGGTGCAAGGTGAAGTGACCAGAAGCTCACAGGGCCTGACCCCTGGGTGAAGCCACAGTGGGCCCTTTGGTTCTTTCTCCCTTCCCTGGATAAAGATTTAGGAGGATTTTCACAGTAGCATTGCTGTCTTGAGAGGATGACTGGGGAAGGGGAAAAAATGACAATACAAAAAGAACAGCAAAATAGTAGCATGAAATTTTAAAGTATTTTCCTATGGAAAATTTTAAGCATACACAAAACTAAACAGTATTATCAACCCCTATGGACCTATCATCCACCTTTAATAATTATCACTATTTTACCATTTTTATTTTCATCTACCTGGCCTTATTTTGGGCTAGAATATGTTAAAGCAAATCCTGTATATCATAACAATTCATCTGTAATTTCTTAGTGTGTTTCTAACTGACAAGTTTTAGGGGTTTATAATTATCAAAATTTACAATTTCAATCGTAATTGGATTAAACTTTAACAAAGTTACTAAAGTTTATTTAATAAATAACAGCTTATACATTCTGAAAAACAAATGAGGGTTTGCATTATTTTGCAAACAGAATGATTTGAAACAACGATTTTTTTCAAAGATATTTTAAAATTGCAAGCTCCACAAAAATCAGTGAAAGTTCACTTCACTTATTTAAATCCTTGCAGTGGTTTTCTTTTTTGGGAGGGAAGCATTTCAGCAATTTTTTCTAATACAAGTGCTATCGATTTTCAACTTATTTCCAATGAGTCCTAATAGATTAAAAAAAGGAAGGAAAGAAAGAAAATGTCCTTGTGTGACAGAATTGGAAGTTTTGGGGAAGCTAGAGGGAAGATCATCCTTAGCAGGTAACTGCTAAGTGCTTGGTCACCATAGTTTTGAAACCTAAAAGTAACATTTGGTTATAATTCAAACTTTAGAAGATGAAGTGTATTAGAATACCACATACATTTAAGGAGTTGTCAGATGTCCAGAAATTTTCAACAGATTCTGGGGTATGAACCTGGGAATAAATTATTAACTGCTGACTGATAAAAGAAATGAACCAAAGCCTGTGTGTGTGTGTGTGTGTGAGAGAGAGAGAGAGAGAGAGAGAGAGAGACTGGGGATAGAACACACTAGGCAATTGCTCTACCACTGAGCTATATTCTCAGCTTTCCAAGGTCTTTATTCTATAAAATGCCTATCTAATGCCTTTGTTTCATATAATGCTATCCTGCAAGTACTAAATTTTGAGTTCAATTGTTTGTATCAAGGAGGAAGAAAATACTTCCTCTATTGACTCTTGATGGGCTTATTACACTTAACCAAGTAGGGTCATTTTCTTTCTTCATTTGTTTTCCAGTTCTGGAGATGAGTCCAGGCCATTTACATTGAGCTATATCTCCAGTCTTTTTGTTTTTTTATTTTGAGGTAAAGTCTTTCTACATCTCTAAATTGTACAGACTGAGTTTAAACTTGTAATCCTCCTGCATCAGCCTCCCAGAGTGCTGGCGTTATAGGCAGGCACCACCATGCCCAAGTCAAGAAGATACTGTATTTAAATCCTAGATGTTACAACCTTAGTTGCATAAAGCAGTGATAGTGAGTTTTTTAGAGACTGAGTGCCCAAACTTCAATTCCAAACCCGCTTTTTTATTTCAAAGTTCAACACTACGATTAAATCTGAATGCTTGGTTGCTAGGGCAGTGCTGGGTGACTTAGCTCATGTGCCAAGAGAAGGCTCTGTGTGCCTACTGCAGTATGTGTGCCATAGGTTTGCCACCCCAGCTATAAAGGCACAAGGCATACTCATCGATTCTAAGATATTACCTTCTGATTGGGAAGCAGGAAATAGACATCCACAAAACAGATATAGAGGCCAACAGTAAGCTCCTCTAAATGTGAAGTTATGTGGTGTAGTTATTAAGGTTTAAAGGCTTAAGTGACAATGTGGACAATGTTGTTGAGCAAGGTTTCAAGGAGGAAGTATCACTTGAGCAGGTTTCTAAAGCACTGGCAACATTTGGGTTAGTGAGAAGGTGGTAGAAGGGTGATCACAGTGGTTGGGATCCACAATCCCAGGTACGGGAGCAAACTTAACGAGGCATGTCTGGGCCACAGTTGGGTAAACAATTCATGGGGATGGAAGGCACAAGGAAGAAATGGTTGGAAACTAGCTGGAAGCCGGGTGGCACAGGTTTTGGATATCCATTTCCTTCATTTCCTGGGTATTCAGGGGCTTGGGAAGTCTGCATGAGGCAGCAGAGTTGGAAAAATCAGTAGTGGAGAGAATGAGGATACTGCTGTGACATTAGAGGAGAGCAGGTGAGCACATAAACCAGATGGGACTGTGAAAATGGAAAGAAAAGGATGGGTGTGAAGGGCTGCTGGAAGAAGGGTATGTCAAGGCATGATGCATAACCGAAAATGAGGGTAGGTAGTGGTGGAAAGGGTCCCAAATAGTTCAGAGCTTTGGAAATTGGTGGCCAGGAGCATGGTTTTCAAGGGTCAAAGCTGCAAACAGTCTCTGGCTGCTGGGAAAAGCACCTCATTCTGTCCTCTGGCTAGTGTGATGACGTGCAGAACTTATGATAGCCCTGTTCCTGTGCTTAGCCACAGTACTTTTGGGCACACTTGCTCTATTGCTGACCCACTGGGCCATGTCACCTCTGGGTGCCTAGTGGCGGGGCCTGGTC
This sequence comes from Dasyprocta punctata, assembly GCA_004363535.1. Taxonomy (NCBI): domain Eukaryota; kingdom Metazoa; phylum Chordata; class Mammalia; order Rodentia; family Dasyproctidae; genus Dasyprocta; species Dasyprocta punctata. The sequence goes on along the minus strand of RJWM01009421.1, from coordinate 56,457 downwards.
CCACAGTCCAGTACAACTTTCCACTCCATACCTGGAGAGTACAAATGTGCCCCTCTGAATTGTTCCTGCAATTATCTCCACAGTTTGTTCATCTGTGAGTTGTACCCTCATAAAGATGACAGCGTGGAAAAGGACAGCAGGAGTCTGGTCAAGAGATCAGAGCAGGTTCAGCAATCAGGAGTCTAAGTTTTGAGCTCTGCAAGCTAATGATTTATTCACATTTGGTTGCTTAACATCAGTTACCTCCATGTCACATGGAGGCTTAGGCACTATTCTCAATTCCTATAGAGATTGTGATGTCAAACTGGACAAATGTTCCGCCTTTCATAGTTTTTCTTTCAATTGCACTCTTGTTTGGTTTCAATATTTTTCAGTTTGGCCCTTGTGATTGTGAATTGTTTGAGGAATTCACCACCCAAACCACTTCTCTAATGTACATTTCCTGCTTAGCTCGGCATGCGTTTATTTTCATCTCTGGTCTATGTAAGGTCAAGATATCCAGGTCAAACTTTGACTAAATCAAGTATTTGTTTGGGTTTTTGTTGTTGCTGCTGTTGTTTTGGTTTGGTTTCACTTTTTGCAATGCTAGGGAGTGACCCAAGGGTTTTGCAGATGTTAGGCAAATGATCTACTGCTAAGCCACACTTTCAGCCCCAATCAAATGATTCCTATTCTCTGCACTAGCACTCGAGGTCAAAGGATTGGGTATTTGGGGAACAGAAGTGGTCCCTTTCTCCCCTCCATCCTTGCTCTATGGTTGAAGAAATGAGGACCAATATTAGTGACACAATCAATGTTAGTGACAACCGAGGGTTAGAGTTCCAAGTCTTGACTATTAGCTGAGAACTGATGCTGGCTTCTTAAAACTCAGTTGCATGCTTAATTTGAAATTAATTTGGTTATCCATTCAATACATAGTTGTGGCTAACTTATTTTCCTGTGACCATCATGCTAGGAGCCACAAGTATAGATGAACATGTGGACAGTCTCCACGCCCGTGGAGCTTATTTTTTGATGTTGTTGATTGAAACAGGCACTAAGGAGCCAGTAAAGAAGGTGACTAGAGTAGGGAGTGAGGCAATGCCTTGTCATTTTAGGTTTTTAAAGGGAGTCTTATATCACCAGAAACAATGATTGCATCACTACATTTGTAAGTTAAAATGTACAATAAAATAAGCAAAAAGAATCTGGTTTGATTGGAACACAGCTTTTTTACACGCTTAAAATGGCAGCTTTGCCTTGGTGTAGAGCCACATCCATACCCATTCCATTGCACCTGGGAAAACTTCCTCCTTGGACCTACAGGCATATGAGTTGCCACTCAAGAGTCTACATTAGACCAAGAGACCTAGACCAGACCTTTATGGATTCTAACCCAAAGCACACAATTAAGTTCTTAAGTAAAAATTACTTGTTGGCATGATGTTTATAGATTTTGCCTGATTCTGAGGAAAAGCAATCAATATGTATTTGTTGTCTACATCATTGATTTAGTAGGATGCTGACTGTTTATGTTAAAGTAGCCAAAGTTAATACTAGCATGGAACTGTAACGTTTTGTGGTTAGAATGTATTTAGTTCACTATCCTTACTTAGTAGATGAGAAAGCAGAGTTTAAGAAGATGACTTACAGAAGTCTATGAAGATATCCAGAAGTTATTTATGTTGTTTGTCATGTATCTACACTAGGTAAAAGAAGGCTGCTTGCATTTATTTGAGAGCAGAGTTGCTGGAAATAGATGTAGCTGTTTAGAGAATGGGCTTTAGAGTTAGAAGTATATGTAGTACAATTAAGGCACTTACATACTTGACCATGTATGTGACCCTCAGAATGTTATTTAATTTCTTTTAGCCTTAGTCTCCTTATTAGAAAAATCATCAAAATTAAGAGTTAGGCTTTATAATCCCAGCACTTGAGGAGGCTATGGCAGGAGGATTGCAAGTTTGAACTAAACCTGGGCAATTCAGAAACTTAGGAAAGCCCTGTCTCAAAATGAAAATAAAAGAATAAATACTTTTTTAAATGTCTGGGAATGTAGCTCAGTACAAAGAACCTGGGCTCAATTTTTATTAATGAAAAAAAAAGTGTTAGGATTAAGGCTAAGTCCCTTCCAAGTTGCTATAGTTGATATGGTTTATTATTATCACCCGTGGCTATACCATCAAACATATCAACAGAATTATGACTCAGGTGGACCCTGGGGGGCATAGAATTTTTGATGGAAAAAGTTTGCTGTTTAGTTGGGCAGAGTGACATGTACCTTCAATTCTAGCTATTTAGGAGGCTGAGACAGAAGGATTGCAAGTTTGAGGCCAGCCTGGGGAATTTAGTGACACCTTGTCTCAAAATTAAAAAAAAAAAAAAAAAAAAAAAAAAAAAAAAAAGGAAAGTGGTGAGGATGTAGCTCAAAGGCAGAGCACTGTGGTTTCAATCTCTAGTACTCCCCTACACACACACACACACACACACACACACACACACACACAGGAAAAACAAACATTTGATGCTTATCAAATAAACTATGTGCAAATAATTAGAGCAAAAGTAAAGACTTGCTTTTGGACATTGCACCTGCCAAGTCTTCAGTTTGGAGCTTTCTTTGTTCAGATCCCTACAAAGCTCTAGTTTCTGCTCAGGTATTTGCTCAAATGTCATCTTTTTGGTATAGTCTTTCTTGATACTCTGTTTAAATGAAAACTTCCTTCGGCCTTCCTGCTTCGCTTTTCTTCGTGGTAGTTAACATCTCAAACCTGACCTTTTTATCATTTTGTTTGTGGTCTCTTCTAAATTTCATGAGTCCCAAAGGGGTACGTGCAATAAATATGTGTTAAATGAGTAAGTTATTGATCTCTAAACTGTTAAGATGAGAGTCATAAATCCTACTCCACTTGGGCTATCACAATTAAAGAAGGTAATCATTATGCCAAAGTGTTGTGGTTTGACACATGTGTCTTCATTTCTTCCAGCGTCCTGGTGCTTCTGAATTTATGGCATTGGGGGCACTAACATGATATATAGGAGTTGATGCCTCCATAGTGACTGAAGAAGCTCCTCCCTGGCCTGCTGTTCAGCTCTCACCATTGCAATTCAATAGTTCTCCTTTTTTACTTGAAGATGTAGAAAACTGTTTAGGTTGTAGCTTACTACTAAATATACCCATCAGAAAAAAATCATTAATGATCAATTGTTTTAATCTTTCAGATTACTGTCTACAGTTATGACACAGTATGTGGTTGGGAAAAAATAATAGTCAAAACTAGAAATTCAAGTTCAGTTCAGTAAGTCATTTGAATCTGCCCCTAAATTGCAACTAGACTTTTTTCTCCCATGTAAGACACACTACTTTCCAGTAGTTCATCATCCTGGATATACACTGTAGTGAGGAACCTAAAGGCAAAACTGCCATGCCAAAGTCTCATCCAAAGAAAATGAGGGACCAGGAATCGGTATAATTTTAGGCTCTCCAGGAATCTCAAACTACCTTAAATCAGCTTCTGCCAATTGGAATCAACATGGATTGAGTGATGTTTACCCACTGTTATAGGTAAGAAGATAAATCTATCTACTTCAGGTCATGGTTCTGCACACAAATAGGAAGAATGACTCTCAAGACTAGGTTAAGTAATGAACAGTAATGAACACACTCCTAAGCTTTGTGGGGAAAAGAGAAATATTTTAAATCTCTTTCATTGCAAGTGACACTATATTCTTTAATATTTTTTTCCTTGAATTTACCTATCAAAAAGTACTTGACAAAAAAGAAAAAAGTATAATCTGGATCAGGATTTTATGTGGAGTTGTAGGAGAAAAGTTTCTATTGCTTCTCTATATAGAAGCTATGCCAAACTTAAGGTCAATGTGATACTGAAATTTGCTTCAGGTCTAAAATAGTTCTATGTGTTCTGGCTTGCACAAAGAGTGCCTCTGCAAAATCAGCTAATAATCTGGCCATCCCGAGTCCAGAATGTTGAGTTAATTTTTCTCAGAGCTTCCCAGATGTGCTGGAAGGGTCTTTCACAGCTGATCCTGCTGGGACTTTTTTTTTTTTTTTCTTTTTCTTTTTTGAGATTTCATTTGACCTCTCTTGTATTTGACATGAAACATATATTAAAAATCATACCTGACAAATATGAAGTGTACTTTTCTGCACACAAAAACACCACAAACATATCTTTTACAAAGTTCTGAATGCCAGCCACGTGAGGTTTTCATTGCAAAACTGGGTTAGCATTTAGCCAAGTTTATCACACATCCTGGCAATGATTCTTTATCCAACATCTCTTTGGTATTCAGTGGGCAGATCATTAGCCTCATGAAGAAATGAGTGGGAGAATGTCCAGGGAATGGAAAACATCTATATAACATCTGGAAAAGTGGGTAGTTTTTACTAAATACTGAATTTCAATTTAAGAGGTGCCGATTGTTCTGATCCCAGTCAGATCACTTGAGTGCTTAACTTCTGGGAAGTTAAGAATAACAGCAGGAGGCCGTGAGTGCTCCAAAATGATCTGTATTAGTGCTTCCTTTTGCAGTATTTTCTGTGACTTTCCCATGTGCTTTCACATGCAGCTTCTTCTGTTTTTTTTTTTTTTTTTGCCTTTCCTTCTGTCTGCCTTTCTTTCTTTCTTTCTTTCTTTCTTTCTTTCTTTCTTTCTTTCTTTCTTTCTTTCAGCAGGTTCTGGGAAATGCTATCACATATCATATATGTCTTTTATCCATACGTGAATTTAATTTGTATTTTATCATTCCTTTTGTCCAGGATTTAGTTTAAGAAATACTATAATATTTGCTAAATGTAACTCTGGATCCAGACTCTGGTTAAAGGTCAGATAGACATTCCAGATATTTGAGTACAAGAGCATGCTGCTGAAGAATGAATGAATTTGCTTCAGCTGCCTCAAAACAGGAAGTAAATCCCCTGAAGTTTGGTATGGAAGCTTTCCTAGAACTGGAACATTAAGCACTTCAACTCACATCATATTTCAGAATAATTACCATTAACATTTTTATGGAGTATTTACAAATGGGCCAGACACTTATTTTCTCACTTTGTCAGTTAAGCCTTAGATCAAATGGGCACTCTCAGTAGTCCCATTTGTGTAGAGAGGAAAATCATGCCTAAATTAATCTTTAAAATCTTACTCAGGGAGGTGACATCAGCAAAATGGTGGTGTGAGCAGCTCCAAACTCTAGTGCACCAATGGAAATATCAACAAGTTAGCAGGAACTGTCAAAACTAAATTTGTTAACGTTCTAGATAATTGTCAAAGGTTTATAGCAACTAAGACAATCATGCAACCTCCTCCAGAAAAAGCGCTTTAAAATTGGTAGGGGCCACCCCCCTCCTCAGCAGTTGCAGGAATGAGCCTTCCTTCTGGTTCCACTTTTGGTGTTTGTCTTTGCTTAACTGTCTAGAACTACCTGAGGGACAGGTGGAAGGTACCGTCACCTGATCAGACTAGGAAAGTGCAAAACACTGCTGGAAAACCTTGTAAAGCAGATGAACAATCTGGTTGCCTGGGATAAAAAAATTATGCCTCAAATCAAGAAGGAAAATGTGTTTTACATTAACCAATCCATTTTATGTTTCAGGTGTCTCTTTCTGGAAGGGATTATCACCATTCTACTCATTTTGCAGATGAGGATAGTGAAATAATTTGGGGAAGATAAATGTAGATAGGAAACCATGCTTTCTTTAGTTTTTGAATTTGAAGATTTGTGCCTGAGTGTGTGTGTATGAGCCTGTGTGTGTGGTGCTGGAGACTGAATAAACCCAGGCTTTTAATCACTACCATATTGTCTCCAAACACGTATAGGTATAAAGTCAAATGACTTAGATTGCAACAACTACTTATATAATGAGTGGATACGTTAATAAAGTCTTATTTGAAAATTTTATTTGAAATTCATTTTCCTTTTAACTCTAGGGCTTATTTCTGCCTTATTAACTTCTTTGAAAGACAAGAACAGATAGAATTCATTCTTGATAGAATCAGTAGTCACTTTCTTCACAGATGGTGCAAAATGGATTAGTGTTTTAATGATTAGTTTCTTGTAGGAAAATAAAGATGATGAAATGAGATGCCTTTTTTACAATGCTATGGTTAAAAATTAATTAAGGACAAACCATCATTTCTAGGACATAGATATGAAAATGGGCAGGAGAGAGCAGAGTAGGCAAAACAATACATACTTTTTAAATAAAACATTGTCATTGTTTATTTTTTATCATTTAGAAATCCCCAGACTGTAAGCTCTGAAGAGGAAGCAATTGTGACTTGAATTATTCAGAAGCCAATTCCCAGTGCCTTAGCATGGTAGCATATTAACATTGGCCATAATAGTCAATAAATAGATATTTGTTAAATGAATGAACAATAAATATCTGTTTTACTTGTGTACATATCTTACTGCTTAGAACAAGAAACAGATTTGTAAACAGTTACAGAAAGCTGCCTGTGCCTCCTTGTTTTCAATGTATCCCAAGGCTCACCATAAGTTCCAAATATTGCTTATAAATGGAGTGAAAATTGAAGTCCTGCACTTGCTACCACTGCAGATCAGTTGGGCTGGAGAAGAGAGATACTAGGAGTTAGATTTATTGCAAGGCTTCATCCCCCAATCACTGTGCTTTTTGGTCATTTTAGTCTGCAAACCTTCCTTACTCTTCCCATTGACCCCAGTAAACCTGTAGCACTCAAGTGCACAAAGGAAAATGAATCTGAACAGTCTATTATTTAAACATCTGCTGAAGTCATTCTAGTCTGTTGCATTTACTATAGAACTGCACAAAAGTGCCAGTTCCATTTATATTGGTCACAACTGCTTAGTTTCTTAAAGAAAATTGTTGAATTTTTTTTTTTTTCTGAGCACTCACAGAAGTGATCCATTTTACACTGAAATGATTTTGGAAGGGAAAGATGATTAATTTCTTATTATCTGATGAAGTGCATGGGTTCTTCCAGTATACATACGAATATACACCTGCAATGATTTCCTTTGTGTGTATGCGTGTATGTGTATTTGTGTGTGTGTGTGCGCCTGTATGTTCACATATACATAGTTAGGCTCTGTTTTCTGCAGAGAATAGTGAGATCGAGGTCTCAGGGTCATGAAAAAGAAAATCAGGTTTTAAAAAAAGAAATAGTTTTGATTAGAATCTTTGAAATTTTTTCCCTAAGCTCAACAATTCTTTCATCAATGCTTTTTTTTTTCCTCAATTGAATCCACTCAAAAGTATATGCAAAAAAAAAAATTCCATTCAGCTAAGGGCATGAGTAGGATGTACAGCTGGGTGATAATTAACAAGACTTGACCTTGCAATAATTAGAGGCTGAGTAACACTGGAAGACAACTGCTCAGAACACAACAGCTTATGTAACTCTCCTGAAATGTGTTAAAATGTATCCCCTAGTTCTATGGAAAATATGCCTCAAAAACCATTGAAGCATGGCCAAGCATGGTGGTATATGCCTGTACTCTCAGTTCTTGGGAAGCTGAGGCAGGAAGATCACTGAGAGTTTGAGGCCAACCTAGCCTACATAGTGAGTTGAAGGCCAGTCTAAACTATAGAGCGAAACCCTGTCTCAAAACAAACAACAACTACAACAAATTATTGAGGCAGATTAAAACTTAGGTCAGTGTATAGAGTCACCACACTCCTCAGTCTTCAAAGCTACTCACTTAAAAGTTAAAATGGAGCATTCTTTGACTATATATTTTAAATACTGCACACTTACTTCTCTCTGCCAGGCAATGAGAAAGGATTAGCAATAATGATATTTGGTTAAACAGTTCGTATTTGAAAAGAAATGGTATCTATAAAGACACACAGAACTACTTTTTAAAATGTCAATAATCAGTGCTGGTGAAGGGTTTAATAAAGCTAGTATTCCCATGTATTGCTTATGCTTTAATTTTTAAACCATTTTCTGAGCCAAGTGTGATGGCACACACCTATTTCCCAGTGTTTGAAAGGCTTAGCCAGAAGCGTTGCCATAAGCGCTGGGCTAGTGTGGGCTACAGATGCATTCAAGACAGCCTGGCCTACATAAGAAGACCCTGTCTGAAAAATAAAAACAAAAAATGCTTTTTTTCTTTAAGATATTATGTTTTAATAGCCTTAAAATATTAAATATTTTTATCTCATTTTAGGTAATTTGTCCTGAATAAATAATTCATAAATCTATATGCACAAAGTCATCTCAATATTAACAATTACAAACACTGGAAACAACTTAATGTAACATTTAATGGAGAAATGGTAGAGCAAGATATGGCATATCCACTGTTCACATGGCATCTATAAAGTGATTTTAGTAATAGAAATAGGGAGATAAATCTTTCGCAAAGGGGAAGGGAATCAAGAGGGAGAGGGAGAGAGAGGGAGAGGACAGACAGGGAATGAAGAGAGGAATTAAGATGTGTCATGTGCATGCATCAACTACATGTAAGAAATGTAAACATTATGTACTGCAAACATGTACTAAAGGAAAGGAGGAGGGTCAAGAGCTAGATGAAAGAGGGGAGAGAGGGAAGGGAAATGGGATAGAAAAAAGGAATTAAGATGTATTGTCTTCATTTATCAACTTTCCTTGTAGGAATGCAAACATTATGTACTACAAAAATGTACTAATAAAAAATAATATGATGAAACACTACTTATATTATAATAAATAAAAGAAATCATAAGGTAAAGTTTTAATTCAATTGTGTTTTTAGAAAAACATAAGTCAATGTATGAAATAAAGTTTATTGAAGTAGTGTATGAGGTTATGGAATTTTTTGTTTTCTATTTTTTTTAATTTAAAAAATATTTTTATATTAGGTTTATAATTTAAAATTATCTAGCATCTGTATTTATAAATCTCTCTTACATTATTTTACTGTAAACAGAACAACTTTGTCAGTCTCTAAGAAATGGGATGAAGAGATGACTGTCAGGATTGGAAAAAGCCCTGAAATAATGCATTGCTATAAAAAAGAATAATTGACTCATGTTTTGGGGCAACAATCTCATACTTCTTTCAGTTGAATTATGGGTGAACTTGAATGCACGCTGTCATGGCTTGCACCTAGATATCCCCTCAAAGCCTCATAGAGTCATAGGTGGGCCTTTCAAGGGCTGGATCTAGAGTGTGTGATGCTAGAATTGATTCATGATGCAATGCTAGGCTCAAGGGCATAAGGATTAAGGGTGTGAGTGCTACCCACCCTAAGTAGCCTGGATATGATGTAAGTGATAGAAAGAGTTGTGGTTATCCCTTGCTTATTTTGCTATCTTCTTTCACCATGAACTGTTTCTCTTCTGTGATGGCCTTCCACCATGCCACCCTGCTTTGAAACCAGCCAATTATGAACTAAAACCTCTACAAACTGTAAGCTAAGTAAACCTTTCCTCCTTTAACCTTGAGTATTAGGTATTTTGTTTAAACAACAAGAAAAGTAACTAAGACATATGTGTACCCTACTTACAATCTTTAGTTCTGATTTGGAGTTCTGGAGTCCCTCTGCTCTTACGCAAAGATATGACTCTCTGATTCCCGTCTATGAAAGGTTCATTTTGTGTCATTGAGAATAGAGGAGCAGGGAGCATCAGAAGTTCCCCATGAGGTTTCCTTGAATCCCATGGGCTTCCATCATGATTTCTATTGACTAATTTCCTCATGGACTCGGTTTTCTTCCAAAGTAAATCCACAAGCCAGGTCAGCACTATTTCAAGCTTCCCAAAGATCAATGCTCAACACGCCAGACAAGGTTACCTTGGGCTACTGTTCTGAAGGTCTGACCTTCAGAGGGATTAATGAACTCTGAGTCGTATACTTGAGTATGATGCAATAATTTGCAGCCTGCTTTCCAAAAAAGAAAGAAGAAAAAAAGAAAACAATAAACATGGGATTTAATTATAATTCATGCAGAAATAGACTCTAAATTTGTTCATACACTGCTGCCAAACTAAATTGGCACAGTTATTCTACTAGCATTATGCAGCTATTTTATAATGCTCATTCTTTTTCTTTTGGCCAGAAATTTGCTGGAAAAATTAAAAACTGGAAAATTCATCCAAGAATAAGTAAAGAAAAAATATTACCAAAAAAACTAAATAGAGAAAAATGTGTTTTTTAGTTGTAGCTATAATTTTTACAATCAGTTTCATATTCAAATAATCTGTACTTTATAAACACCTTTATCTGAAATCAGTCAGTTGCTTTAAAAACAAATGTAAATGTAAATAAAAAATTATTTTTATTAATATGACACTTAGAAAAACTAATATAAACAAATGTAGGGTTCAATAACAGAGCACTTGCTTGTTATTGAAGAGGAATTGGGTTAGACCCCTAGCACTGCAAACAATTAAAATAAAACAACAAGGAATGGAGTAAAGAAAGGAAGGAAGGAAAAGGAAAGGGAGGAAAGGGAAAGAGGAAGGAAGAGAGGGAGACAGGGAGGGAGGGGAGAAAGCAAGAAAATGAACAAGCAAGGAAGCAAGCCAGCAAGAAAGAAAGAAAGAAGGAAAAGAAGAAAAGAAGAAAACAAAGGAAGAGAGGAAGGAAGGGAAGAAAGAAAGAGGGAAAACAGCTGTTAGGCGACCTCAAATTAGTATTATTCATAAATGTGAGCATCTGAGGTCCACGTTTAACAACTGACTGGAATGCCTAGAAAGTGCAAGGTCATGAGTTTGATTCCCAGTACCAAAAGAGAAAAGAAAAACAAAACAAAACAAAAAAACGCCTGTCTGGAGAACTTGTAATGTATTTAGAATGGCAAATAATAACAAGATAATTCAAGTATTAGAAAATAAAACCACTGAGAAGAGGTGAGCTGCACTATTATTAATTTTCTTGAAGGAGGCCAGATAGCAATTGAATACGTTCTTGAAGTTTATAGAAAGTTTTTTGAAGATGATGATTGGTGACTGTATTGAGTGTAACTCAGGGTACCTGAGGCTGAGTTTGAAGGCTGAAGGCTCTGGGTAAACAGTCAAGCTAACTAAGCAGCAAAACAAGGCACAGGGGAGGCACTGCAGTCTCCTCTAGAGCCTTGGGAGTAAGACAGTGCCCTCTTTGGGTGCCACTGCTGAGAGCGGTGCTCTAGGAAACTGTCGCGTGTCATTGAAGAACATCTTCCCAAAGCCAAGAAGTCAATGACAACTCTAAAGCAACCTAACTAAACCGCGTAAAGAAAGGGGGAAAAGAGTGGGAAGGATCAGGATGAAAATGTAGCTCCGCACAGTTTGTAGAAACAAAAAAGAGATTCTTTTAAAATAATAAAATAAACTAGGTGTTTTTCTAATCAATTCTGTTTTCCAAGCACAGTCTTAGGAAATGTAACTTCAAAACATGGGGGGTTTGGGGCACACCAGACTCTGAGGTCACATGCTCAGTATTAGTGTAGAGCTACATATGTGTCAGGTCCTTGAGTCAGAATTACCTATTTATTGTATTAGTCCCAAATTTTTCTGTATAAATTTTAGTGTACAATGGAAAGATTGTTGTGCTGACAGGTTTGTCCCAAAATAGATTGTGAGTCAGTTATGAAGGAGGATACCAGGAACTAGAGTTTAAGAGTGAAGTTAAAAATTTTACATTATCACTTAGTTCCTACATATTTTACATAATATTGGGTGCTTTCTCTTTCTATAATTGCTTCTATGCTTCATTTGTTGTTTTCATCAATAGCCCTCGATAAGTGATTTTAAAGATTCATTAGGGGATGGCTATGTTGGGCTGGCTTGCCAACATCACAAATATCTAAAATAGTCTTATTCCAAGTACAGAATGTTACTGTTTTTTTTAGATCATTATACTAATTACAAAACAGAATAGTTTGCTACATGTCAAGCTCCAATTTTCCTTTTCTCAAAAATCAGGAAGCTATTAACTACTAAGTGTTAATGGGATTCAGGTAGAAGCCATGATACTATTTGCAAATTCCATGTATCGCCCACTGACATTACATTTGGATAACAAAGAACCCAAGCAATCATTGCCAAGGCCAATTACTTATAAATTAATTCACTGTTGAGTGAATACTTTCCACGTTTGGAATTCACTTTCATTGGCCTTATTTCCATAAAATAAATGCAATTTCACTTATTACAGATTTTAAGGGAAATGATTTCGTACTATAGGTTTGCTTTTTCAGTCTGATTGCATAGTCTGATCCCAGTGAAACAAATTTCTATGCAAATATTCTCGTCTCAAACAGTGGGATATGGAAAGAGTAAATAAGTTACATGTTCCCAATCTCAGACAATTTAAATTTGAATAAACTTCTCATTGAAAATAATATAATGTAAATAATATATAGCACACAAAAATTTTGCAACAGTAAAAATATGCATAGAATCTCATTTCTCAATACAATGGTTCCCTTCATTTATGTGACTTTGTAATTCTTTTTAGCATGTAATTATTCCAGAGTTCAAACATTTTTAGAAAAAGATTAACTGTATCTCTAGGAAAGGACTGCTTTCCAACTGAAAGGAAAATCTTTTTTCAGTCTCTCATTTTTGCATCAGAAAAGTAAATAACTGACTTCCTCTGTACACACATCTGAATTATTTTTCATGAGAGTAAGAAATGGGTTGATTTGTGAATCAGGAAAGTTATCATTATGTCTCACAAATTCAATGACTTAAATGCAGGAAGGCTCTTGGAAATCGGTTTAAGTTTCACAAATGACAAGAATTAGATTTTAAAACTGCATTTGAGGAGCCTATTAGCAGCAGGAGTGAGGTAAATCCCTTTACATGAAGTACTATACAATGAAGAGGATTACTTCACACATGGCAGAAATCCAGAACAGTCTTGAAACCAAAGAGGTCGCGACAACCATCCAATAAACTGACATCTAATTCTCTTTTTAATTAGGACTAAGGAGTATTAAATCTCACATGATTCTCAAAATCAGTTTTTTTTTTAAATCCCCTCAAAACTTTTATGCATGGAAAGATAGTCCTGAGATACTAGCATGGAAATAATTAGTCCTTTTAATTAGTACAACTGGGAAATAAAGCAGTCTGGCCTTAATAAGGATCTAGAGCACATTAAAATAAATTTTTTTTCTAATATCAAAGTCCATTCAACTTACTAACATACTAACATACAAAATGAGTTACTTTCAAAGTGGAAAGAGTATAACTGAACTTGATGTATTAAGAAAGGAGAATCCATGAACTGTGGGACCTGAGCATTAGATCGTCTCAAATATTCACTAATATATTTTCTGAATATTTTAGCAGAGGTTTTAACTACTCCAAATCTCACTAATCTAAAATACTGTATATTGCCTATTTTGTATGTCAAAACTATAAATTAAGATTATCAAATATATTTGAGTTATGCCAGATGACATTTCATTTTTAAATTAATTAAGTTTATTGGTACATTTTAGATGTAGATAATTATCACATTCATCATAGGGAATTTGTACCTATACATGATATATTGATTCTTCTTTTTTTCCATTCCCCTCCCTTCCCTTCAAACCCTCTTCCCCTCCTTATTTACAAAAGCTTTGTTTCCATTTTTTTCTTTTCTCATTTTGGTTTCTTTTCCCTTCCTTCCTTTCCCCCTCCCACCTTCCTAGTTCCTCTTCCCATCTAAACATTTTCTTCCTATTTTGCAATATCTATTATACATTTTGGTACTTATTTACTTGCTCAGTTTCTCACACCAGAGAAACAATGTGATTTTTAAGCATGTGTGTCTGATTTAAGCATATGGTCTCAAGGTGCATCCATTTAGCTAGAAATGTCTGAAGTTTATCCTTTTTTATAGAAGAGTAGCACACCACTGTATTAAAAAAGAAAACATATCTTCTTTATCCATTCATCCCACTGGTGGGCATTTGAGCTGTTTCCAAGATTTTGCTGTTACAAACTGTGCTGCTGTAAACATGGATGTGCGTATATTGCTGTGGTATAATGTTTTTAACCCTTTCAGAAAGATACCAAGAAGGGGAATAGCTAGGTCAAATGGAGTCTCTAGTTTTAGTTTTTTTTGTGAATTTCCACACTGATTTTTCACAGTGGTTGCACCAATCGACAAGCCCACCAACAGTGAAAAGGGTTCCTTTCCCCCCACGTTCCTGCCAGCAGCTAAATGACATTTCTGAATGCAGTCTAACAGCTGAACTTGGCAAAACGCGAACCGCTGTCACATTAACCTTGATCAATGGGTGCAAACACATCTGGAATCCTAATGATCCCGGGAGCTTCGGGGCCTTTGCAGGATGGCCATCTGGTGCAAAGGAAATCTGGACAAAGTGTCCCACCCAACAAAAAAAAAAAACCCCTATTGTGCTGCTATGAAAAACTGCCAGCTGCACATCCGTCTGATAATTCACTAGGTTCTCAATCTGTGAGAGATCATGATAAATCATGACGTGCCACTAACTGGCCTGGATCTAAACCTAGTACAACTCTGCAGACAAGAAATACTCTTGCAATTACTTTTTGGAAAGGGCATAGGCAATTTCTGCAATTTCTATTGATAATGTCAACCTATGGGCTCCTTCTGGGCTTAGTTCCTGATCTGTAAAATGAAGAGGCTAAGCCAAGTGAATTTTAGCCCTTTCCGGACCCAACATTCCCGTCAGCTTGTGATTTTACTGAAGATACTCTGAGCACAGAGAAAGGACTGAAGAACGAGGGATGACAGCAAACACTGGACACCAGCTCCAGGACAGCTCGTTACCCGATGGCGTCGGGCCTTGGGGAAGAGGGCTGCACTCACAACCGGCTTCGCCACTATTGGAAACGTGCTGCGTCATCCTACCAGCACATGGAGCCAGTGCAGGCTCTGCTTTGAACCACCGGCAGATTACGCACAGATTGCGGGGTCCGCCCCACATTAAACACACTTGGGAACTGGGTAGGTGAAGCGAGGACGTGCGCTTCGGCTGACCACGATGGAGCCTACAAGATGAAGAGCAGTGGGGTCAGGGAAGGTCTGGGGCCCTGGTGAAAGAGCAGGGTAGGCAGTGTACCTGAGGAAGAGCAGGAGCAGAAGCCCTAGTCAGGAGGGAACTGTAGGGATAAACGCCTGAAGAAACAAACTGCTGTTGAGTCATAAGATCCAACCATTGGCCATACCAGCAGGAGAAGAATGGAGCTGGGCAGGAATATGGAGAGGTCTGAACAGCTATCACACAGGGAAAGACAGGTTAGCCCGCTACATGTAGTGCTGCATCCTGATTCTGCCACTTAGCATCCTGTGTGTCCTTGGACTCATTAAATAATGTATTTTCCTTGTCGGCAAATTGAAAATAACGTCTGTCATGTACAGTACTCATGGAGATTAAATGTGATAATGTGTGACAAGTGTCAAAAATATTGGTGTACAGCAGACATCCAACAAATGATGAGATGAAGCATGCCTATAATCACAGCAGTCTGGGAAGCAGAGGCAGGAGGATCATGAGTTCAACTCCAGCCTGGGTAACTTAATGACTTAGCAAATACCTGAATGCAAATAAAAAAAAAATTTTTTTTTTAAAGGGCTGGGGATGTAGCCCACTGCAAAGGCCCTGGATTCCATCCCTGGTACAGCAAAATAAATCAAAACACTGTAGGAAGGGACAGAGCCAGCAAAAGTGACTTCCAGGGTGCTGGTGTCTGTGAACCAGAGTGGAGGGAGGCGAGCAGCTGGAAGGGTGTTGTAGCAAAGGAGTCTGGACAGCTCTCAATGTCTGTGTTAAAATGGAACTCGGAAATAAGGAACCAGACTGAAGGACATAGGCACTTGGCACCAGTGGTAGAGCATTTTGAAAGTGTGAAATTTATCCAACGTTGTCTTACAGTCCTGTGAATATTTAGAATTTTTTTTTCAAACTAGTAATCTGTCCTTGAGTGTGAACTTGTACACTGAAAGTCTGGGTAGAGATAACCAGTAGTGGAAAAAAAAACCTTATGTATTCCAAATAAAAATTCTTAAAAACGTTATCATCAATACCTTTCTCTCGTTAGCTTTTGCCCCATGGCACAGGAAATTCAGAATCAGTAATGACAAATCAATGACAATAAAAATATGCACCATCTTTAATATACTAATGATTAAGCTTTATTTCTAAATTGTCTTTGACAGAGGCATATTAAAAATAAATGATGAAATTATAATGGAGACAATTCCTTATGGTCCTTGGAGACATTTTCTTTGTACCTTATAGTTTTAACATGATCCTTGATGAAATTAAATTGTTAGTGGTTTTCCAGTTATTATTTATTAACTCTACCCTAACAAATTGTACTGGCTGTCTTGTTCTCTGAAGGCTCAAGATATTGCCCATTAATCTATAAATTATTGTTATTTATATTTTTAAAACTCAATTGCATGTTCATCTATACAGGGGAAAGAAAATCGCATCTTGAGATTGAAGTTTAAAATAATGAAGTTAAATTTGAGAAAAGCTTAAACAATAATTTTTTTAAAATTCTAGAAGCTGTGGTTTTCTTTACTTTTCTGGTCATAATAGTTTTGTCTTTCAGTGGGTGATTATCTTCTAGAATTAAAAATAAAGACATGGCTGCCTGTGGCAGAAATTTGCCCTTGTACAGCAGCTACAGCTCAATGGCATAAAATGCCAGCTCACTATTTTCTATAAGAATTTTTCAGAGTACCGTGTAGATTAGACAAATACTTGAGATTTGTCAACAATAGATGTTCAGGGAAAATGGCTTGTAGCACTGAGGGTGGCAATCCTGAACGTCTTGCCTCAAGGAAAGGCACACTCCAGTTTTCCCACCATTTTAATGAAATAGATACAGACACATGACATCACCACTGATCCTAGAAATAAGTACCTTGTTTAGCAAAACTCCCACATGGGCTATAACAGAATGGCATGGGCTCCTTCAGTGATGTACTTGCTTTTCAATTTCTACTTCTTTTTAAAATGTTCTCTTTTTTTTTTTTTTTTTTTTTTTGCGGCACCGGGATTGAACTCACAACCTTGCGCCTGCCAGGGCAGGCGCTTAAGCCACTGAGCCAAACTCCCGGCCCTGTTTTTTTTTTTTTTTTTTTTTTTTGAGGCAGGGTCGCACTATGTAGCTCAGGCCGGCCTTGCGCTTGCGTTGTAGCCCAAGCCGGCCTTGAACTCACAACGCTCCACCTACCTCAGCCTCCCGAGTGCTGGGATTAAAGGCGTGCGCCACCACGCCCGGCTTAAAATGTTCTCTTTACTAAACAACAATGACAAAAATATGGGACCTAGATTGTGGTTAATAAGTCAATGGGCATATGACCAGGTACAGAGCAGAAGTAGCTTAGGCACACTGCACAGAGGTCAGAACCACTGTGTGATTTTCACTGTGTGGGCCTGTTGTCATTTTTAGGCTGGGGAAACTGGGGTAAAAAGAAGAGAAAGATGGCAACAGAAATAAATGATTAAATGTCTAGACATTTTCTCATTTACGCCTCACACCAGCACTGTTAAGCATGTATTGTTAATTTTATAAACTGGGAACATCAAGCATACAGCTGGTAGGTGTCAAAGTTGTGCTTGATACATACAAAGCCCAGCCATTTTTTTCTAAATATTGGGTAATAGCAAGTAACAGCCCCAGAGACACGAGAGGCAGACCAAAATGTTTGAGTTTTCTTTTTCTTATTATTTGTATCATACTCCAGCGCCCAGTCCTCCCCTCACCATTCTCAATCCTTCCTTTGCCCTCTCCCCAAGGCACCCAAGACAGGGTAACTGTTTGAAGAATACTTGGTACTGTAAGGGTATAGAAAAGGAGGAAGCAAAAATCTTCCAGAACCGAAGGGGGAAATCTCTCTTTTAATGAACCATCCTGTGTTGCAATTGTGAAACTTGGATTTCCCCAAAATGAAGTCAGGGGCATGTTTTTGCTTGTCACATGACTTCAGTTCAAAGTTACACCTGCTGGGGCCTCTTGCAAAATTTTCCTGTACAAAGCCACAAACGCAGGACTCAAAATGGCACTTACCACTTCTGAGATGCTGAGCGGGGGAAAAAATAGCACTGTTTTTATGAATTGAATATATGGTATATGTCATGGAGAGGAAATGAATCCTCTTACCTTGAGCTTGCACATCCTGTTAAGACTGAAAGGTTAATTTTCATGCTAATAATACAGTTATTTGTGTTTAGATATGAGTGTAACTTGATTGATTGTGAGAGCAGGTGCTGGAGTGATGTCCCATGCCTGAGACTCATGAGTCATGTCACTGATTTACAAGCCATCCTTGCCATGAAGTGGAAGCCAGAGCCAACTCGATGCCACACAATTTACTCCACTCACTGAAAATGTAGATAATTTCAGCTTGTGCATTTGCAAAACAGTCTGTGCCATTATTGCTTTGAACATCTTTTGTGCTTGATAATTCTGACTTGCCTAAATAAATATTATCATCCATAATAATCATTACCAGTCCATTAAAGTTCAGTTCATGAAAATACATACAGTTTTTAGTCTAAATCCATGAACCAGGGCCTGTGACTTCTGCTTGTATCTTCAATAAGCATCTGAGTTCTCACAGTTGTCATGATTTCTACTACACACAGAAAACTGGAACTTTGCCTTCTTCAGTTAACCCCTGAAGAAGGCAAAGTTCCAGTTAAATGGAACTTTGGGTTAAAATGAATAAGAAAGTTGAATTCCAGAAATTTTTCCTTTTGAGATTTATGGCTTTGGATTAAGGTTTACAGGTCTGACCTTGTTAAGAATAACTATGCTTGAGATCTAATACTAGAAGCTTGATCCTTGTTTTGCAAAGAGATGAGGGCTCCAAATTTGGAAAAGGATAGTATTAACCAAAGAGCTCTAAGTACTGAAATGGGAAAAAGACTAAAAAAGAATGTCTGAATCCATGAACAAAAACTTTATCTCAAAAGGAAAAACTTTTTCTCAAAAGGAAAAAATTCTGGAATTCAACTTTCTTATTCATTTTAACCCAATAAAATGGGTTAAAACTCACTCAGAAAAAAAAGAAAAAAGGAAAAGAAAACACTTCTTCAGAAACTGCTATTCTTTTTCCTTCATGTGTCTCAGTATCTTTGGGTTTGATGAGGATAGGTGATAAAGCCCTGCGCTAAAAGGCAAAGAGTCTTTGTTCAGACTCTAGGAAGTTCACTCAGATTAACCTTTTGAATCTACTGTAAATTTCGCCTACTGGCCTGCAGGGAGTTTAGGCAGGAGAGTATAAACAGTCTTTACCACTAGCAACTGGAGCTCAAATCACACTCACCATTGGTACAGGTCAGTGACATCATTTTCTCATACAAGACATATGCAGAAGAATCTGAGAAACATCTGGTCTCTTCTGCCCTTTTTACAGCTTTTTGTCCACTTATATATAACAAACTAACCCAACAGAGAGAACTCCTGACAATTGACCTACATGCCTGCTGCTCTCCCAGAGATTAAGGCTGATCAAGTCAAACACAAAGTGAAGTGTAGCTTATAATTAATGTGTCTCATTCAAAATCTGTCATCTTTCTCTTTCCCTTCAGTTATTAAATCATAACAAAATTTATAAATAAAGTTTTTGTTCATGGATTCAGACATTCTTTTTTAGTCTTTTTCCCATTTCAGTACTTAGAGCTCTTTGGTTAATACTATCCTTTTCCAAATTTGGAGCCCTCATCTCTTTGCAAAACAAGGATCAAGCTTCTAGTATTAGATCTCAAGCATAGTTATTCTTAACAAGGTCAGACCTGTAAACCTTAATCCAAAGCCATAAATCTCAAAAGGAAAAATTTCTGGAATTCAACTTTCTTATTCATTCTTTATTTCTACTGACACTTTTTAAGACTGAGATATTAAGTAGATCTTCGTTTCCTGATGATAACAGAAAAATTATTCTAAATACCTTGTGAAAATCCTTAGTGATTTGAACTCTGTTTTCCAGTTGAACTGCACTTTTCTTGCTCCAAATTTACCTGGAGGTAATTACAGGCCTCCAGGCCTTGGATTATTTGTCCTATCTGTCTGGAGTTTGCTTCTCCACCTTTCCATATGTCACTAACTTATTCTTTCTTCATTTCTTACTTTGGATTTCTCTTCTGCTGGGCAGTCTTTGCTGTAGGCTGGGTGACAGTCTCCAATGTAGTCTATTCCTGGTCTTATCTCCTACAATAGTACTTATCACAGTGTATATGGCTTCCTGGTCACTTGTCAACATTTCCCTCCTCTCCAGGAAGTACTGCATGGAGTACTTACTGCCCAGCCAACAACAAAAACTTTCAGTAAGCACCACGGGGCTGTGAGGAGATTCAGCATTCTGGTGTCCCCATTACTAAGTCCTGTAAGTGGTTGCTATTTGCAAGGTCCATCTTCATGCTAGCAACAGATCTGCTTGTATCAAAAATAACTCAACTGCTAATACATGGAATTCTAAGCCAAGAAGAGAACCATAACTGTCATCAGCTTTTTTTCTTCTTTTTTTTTTCCTGCTACTCCCAAGTTAATACATTTAGCATTTTCTAATCTGCAAAGCCCTATAACCTCTGCTCCCTGTGTTACTGAACTAGAGAGCCACCTACCTGCTGCTTATCTACCCCAGCTGGGGTGCTGAGTTCTCACATTTTTCTTGGATAAGAATCTAGGTGAATCTCCAGGAATAGTTGTTTAAAAATCAACCCATGTGAAAAACAACAGGAAATACCCACTGGAGTAAAAGACAAGAGTTTATTGAAACTAGACTTGCTCATTTAAGCCTATTGGGACTGTTAGACATTGGAAAAGTTAACTAAAATTATAGATAGAAGGCTGTGGAATTTGACTGGGCTTTAAAGAGAATCTCAGTATATTCTTATACCAATGATTGCTACTCAAGGTTGATAAGGAAATTTGGTCTTCTCATAGAATGGAGCTGAGCCACTTAAAGAATATCAGTGTATTTCTGCTAGTGGCAATGATTCTTCAAAATTGCATCACAAAAATTGAGATTAGTTCCAATCTTGCCTAGAAATAGTTTGATTTATTTATCAGCTCACAAAGACAAGGATATCTAACATCAACAACAATTGAAAATGGAATGATTTATTTATCCTGAAAACAATGAACCAATGCGTCTCAGCACATATAGATGTTTATTTAAGCCTCTGCCTCTCTGTAGATGCATAATGGGTGAGAATTTATTAGGCATGAATAAAGAGTATCAATTAAAAAGTTTTACTTCCTTGTCTTCTTTTCTTTTCTTTCTTTTTTTTTTTTTTTCTTTTCCTTTTTTTTTGGTGGTGGTACTGGGAATTGAAGACCTTAATGCTGAGTTACATCTCTACACCTGCAGCCCTTTTTTTTTTTCTTTTGAGTCAGAATGTCACTAAATTACCAATTTGCCCAGACTGGGCCAAAATATGCAATCCTTCTTCCTCAACTGCCCACAGTGCAAGTATTATTGATGTGTGCTACCAAGTCTGGCATTTTTCTTTAGAAGATCTAAAGACAGAGTCTTTTCACTTCCTCAAAGGCTAATTTCAGGATAAAATTATACTATTTGAAGCAATTATTATCAAATGTTTCTCTAAAGCCTTCATTTTGGGGGTTTTATTTCTTCTCTATAGAGTACTTTCCACTCTGAGGATGTTATTTGTTACATTAAATTCTATCATCTGAATAAGTAGCCCCTTCCCCCAAAATCAACTTTGAAGAAAAAGAGAAACTGGCAAAAAAAAAAAAAAAAAAAAAAATCAAGTGGCATATAATCAAACTTTGCTTTGTTACTTAAATTCTGTTCTTGCTTATAGATCTATAGTAGTTTGTAAAAAGTCTTTTAAAAATTTAAAAGTCTCAAATTACTAAGAAGGGATATTATTTTAGTGGAAAAGAGCCATATGGTTTCTGGAAAGGACTATACCAAAAGAAATAAATTTTAATTAGAAGCAGGAAAGATTGGGTTACATACAACAAAAGCCAAAAAACTATGCTCAACTCCAAGGGTGAGTGAAACCTCTAGCTAGAGATTTCCAGGGGAGGACAGGGAATAATTTTCCTAGAATATTTTATGTCTTTAGCAGCCTGGATGGAGTCCCTCCTCCATCCAGACTCATCCTTGGGAACATAGCATACTGGTGGAATGGATTTTACTTGTAGATGAGCTCATGTAATAAAATAAAGACAGTTATGGGTACAAGCATAAACTTGCTTTATCCTGAAGCATAAACCCTAAAGTTTGTTTATATAACTCTAAATGCAGCATGTGTATGGGCCGCTTTGCAGCTAAAGCCAGTGTTTGGTAGGTGTCCAGAGAAATGAGAAAGTGACCTGAAGTCCCTGCTGTCCTCCTCATGCTGGGTTGTGGGAGACCTGTGAATCATAGCCCTCACTTTTGAAGGAAAAGGAAGCACAGATCTAATGGAAGTAACTTCCTGTTCTAGTAGCCTCAAGTAAGAAGCTTGGAAATGTGGAAGACTCCTGGAAGAGGAAAGCACTGGAAGAGGACCATTCTCCTTCCTGGTTATCAGCTGTCTCACCAGTCACAAAACGTGTCCATGGGGCAGAAAAAAACCCGGTTATAAGCCAATATTCTTTCTCCTTTCATTAATGGCTTACTTGGTGTCTTTTGGGCAGAAAAAGAGTATTCTTTAATTTAGCTTTCAGGTAACACAGGTAAATTTTCAGTAAATTTCTTCTGTGTTACCTGAAAAAAGAAAAAGCAGATCTGGTCTTCATGAATTCAATAACCAAGACTCAGAAAAGAAAACAAACAAAACCAGCCTGTCACAGATTGGATTGAAAGAAAATTTAAATCTACACAGAAATAACTCATTTTAAATCAAAGACAATAAATGCAAAATCTAGCACATAAAGAGACAAAGACAGAAATAATTTCCATCAGGAATTGCAAGCCACAAATGTGAAAAATGGAAAAATTTCTTAACGTTTTTGATAATCAAAGAAATGTAAATTAAGCCAATGATGTATCATTTCACTGAATTAAATAAAATTAAAACATGTCAGTACCTTTACAGGGCACAGTATTAGTGGAATAGGTTTATTCATATAATGCTGGTAGCGCTGGGCATGGTGGCGCACGCCTTTAATCCCAGCACTCGAGGCTGAGGTAGATGGAGTGTTGTGAATTCGAGGCCGGCTTGGGCTACGACGTGAGCAAGGCCTGCCTGAATTACATAGTGTTACCCTGCCTCAAAAAAAAAAAGGCCTGGAGTTTGGCTCAGTGGCTTCAGCACCTTCTTGGCAGGCATGAGGTTGTGAGTTTGATCCCTAGTACTGACAAAAAATAAATAAATAAATAGGTCTGGAAAGATTCTGACAAGCACCATTATTATCTTCAAATCACTCTATTCCTGAGAATTTACATAAAGGTTCAATTTATCCAAAAGTTATTCAAAATGAGAAAGAAACCATAATTTTTAGTCTTATCCAAAAATAAAATAAAATAAAATAAAAGCACTAGTAGTATAATGTAGCAATCTAGTACAATATTAACTTATAAGAATGATTGTTGAAGTTATGTTGTAACACACAAATATTTCTAAAAAAGGTAGAATCATTATCATATATACACAGTGAAAACAATCTTACAAAAAAAGAAAATGAATATACATGGAGGAAAACTCAGCACAAAAATAAAAACAGTTGTTGAGTAAAGAAAAATAAAATTAGCTGGGGATTTAGCTCAGTGACCTAAGCACCTGCATGGCAGGTGCGAGATTGTGAGTTTGATCCCTGGTACCAAAAAAAAAAAAAAAAAAAAAAAGAAAGAAAAAGAAAATTATTTTTCTAACCAATAGTGTGGTTATATAAATTCTTATGCAATTCTTTTTAAATCATATGTAAAAGTCAAGAAGGGCTTTTATCAATGAGGTGGATTTATATTAAAAGACATAAAATTTGAATATAAAAATTTTAGCTAACTAAGAGCTCATAGTAGGAGCTCTAAGATAACAAGGTAATCTTTTTCTGGCTCTGAAACAGAGGACTACGTGAATTGAAGGTTACTGAGGACATTGCAAATTACTGTAGACCAAAGGAAAAAATATTAAAAGCCTCAAAGAAAAACCAGTTTCCTCTATTTTATATACCTTTGACAGAAATAAACTTTTATTTTTAAAAAAATGCTACCTTTCTAGAAACAAAAACAAAAACAAAAACAAAACAAAAAAAAGAATGCCAACTGTTTTGGAGTAAAATGTTCTTGTTTCCAATTCTGTTTACAATAATATTAATACTCAGATAAATATTGGCAATGGTCATTATAGGGATTTTTCACTATCCTAAGAGAACAAATTAATATATCATTTTAAAAATCTCTCAAGACTTATTGTTTTCAGGTAGTATTCTTTATTACATTGCTATTATTTTTTAATTAGAAAAGCTTGGAAATGTGACGCTTGTTTTGCCTAGAGGGATTTACTTGCTTTCTAGTTCTTTTTAGCTTTTATTGCCCTTAGATACATTCGCAATTAATGATATTTCAGACACACTTCATAGCTTTTTTAAGGAGTTTTCATGTATGCGTCCTCACTTAATTGTGGCTCTCTTCGTAGCACTGCCTCTTTCTTGTCTCTTGGGTGAGAGGCAGGAGGTCACGTGACCTGCACACGATCACGTGACCAGCCAGTGGCTACGGGGAGGGTACAGAACTCAGGTTCATCCACTTAGTCACATTCCAGGAATATGGAGAAAAGGGCAAGTGTCCGTGCTCACTCCTCCCTTGGTAATATCATCTTGTGTTTTAGGTGATGAGTGATTTCTCAAGCTTAGCATGGTTAGAAACTGGGTGAGGAACATGGTGAACTGTGGGGGACAAGCTCAGAAATCACCAGACCTCCTCTCCCCGAGACCAAAATGTCATGTCAAGAGCAGAAAACTGGCGGGTGGAATGAGGCAATCTGAAGTATTACTACTTTAATACCTGTAAAACTTATGATACAAATTAAAAGAAACCAGAAATTTCTAAAGACATCTGGTTGATTTAAGTATGCTTTTATAGCACCTTTTTAAAGAGAGATCAGAAAAACTCAAGATGATATCAAAGTCAGTATGGAAACTATTCCTCAGCTGACCATTTCCCTTCCAAGCTCCCTGGGCTTCAAAGGAACAGCTCAGCAATTTGGAGAAGAAATGTACAGGGCCCAGTGCACTTTCCTGAGGGTTGGTAGTCTGACAGCTGGAGGTGAGGCATCTAAACTGCTAAACAGGCAGCGGGGCTCACACTCGGCCTAGGACTGTGCAAAGTCTGCTTAATTAAAAGTGCCTCCTATTATTGTCTTTGCTAAACTGCTGAGAAGGAAGAGGCAGTGACCTTACACTTAATCATGTCAACGACTTGGTGTTAATTCTTCTGTTTGTAGTAAAGTGATTCAGAACTGCTCCAAGTTGGATGACTCCTTCCAGAGGACTCTGACTTCTCTAAAACTGAAAAACAGCACACAGTGCCCTGGCTTCAGCTTTTGGTCGCTGACTAAGCACTTTCCAAGCTGCCTCCAACTGAAAGACAGACAGAGGAGTCTGAGGAAATCCTCGCTCAGCCAAATCTATCCCATATGAGAAGGCAAACTTAATAAGAATCAGCCGTGAGCTGCTGGCATGCAGCCTCTAGAATGCATGTGATTTACAGCCAACATGGGCTGCAGAGTTTTCTGTCCTAGTCTCTCATTTTCATGCTAAAAATGTTTTTTAAATGCATGAACAAAATCTTAATTTCAGCAAATAAATGCAAAAGGTGGGGATACGGGGTGGGTTCCCTAACTTTATAGCATTTATGGGAGGCCCTGGTAGGAGATGAGAACTTGAACACTTTAGATTTCATAACTAAGAGGTCTGAACAAACGGGCACCCAAACAAGTATTGCACAGGCCAGAGCAAGGTGATTGATAGATGCTATTCAACCGAGGTGCACTGGTAGCATAAATCTTGTGTTTTCCATTTTCCTCCAGTGCCTTTCTTTGCAGAGATAAAATGGTCTCAAAGTGTGAACACATCATGTGATGCTGCCTGACTGCCTACTGATAGGGTAGAGTTGTAAATATTTATTTTCTACTTTACCCTAAACCCACAAGTAATATATTAATAGGGTCTTGAAAAATTCAAGCAATATAGATAAAGCTAAAGTCCCTCTTGACTAGTCTCTTCCACTTCATGGAAACTGGTTATTACTGTATATAGGTAGATAGATAGATAGATAGGGATATATAAAATTATATATTGTATGTTTAAATGCCAAGAAGATCTTCTAATAATATTATATAAGATTTTCTTAGCATTAAACATACAAGGGGTGTGATTGGAACATAAACATTTAAATTAAATTATTACAGTAAAAGACACATTGCCATTAATCTCCCCAAAGTACTCTCTTTTGCTTCAAATATACTTACCCCATCCTTCTTGCCACTTTCTGAAGCAGTTCTCAAAGTCCTTTTTTGTGAGTGTCTTTATCAAATGTGATATTTTAAAAAATCCTGCATATATTGCTGCCGAATGCCATCCAATGGAAAAGGCAGGTTCTAAAAACCACACAGAGTCCTTATGCATATTATTCAGTGGATCTGGCACTGTGCACATTCTGGCTCCTCCCCAAAGTCAAAATGACTGTGAAAGATAAACATTTTTAGTTGATGTAAGACACTAAGGCAGGCATGACAGCACAATTAAAGGCACTCATGAAAAGAACTTTCAGAACTGCTTCAGGAAGTGCAATAAGGATGGAATAAGTGCGTTTGAAAGTGGTGTTTGGAGAAAAATTAATGGCAATGTGTCTTTTACTGTAACACATTTTAAAAAATTTAAACACCCCATATTTTTTATCACACTTCTATATAGTCGTAGGTACACATGCATACACATACAAATACAAAGACATAAGTACAAAATATTTTGAAATAAATGAGGTAATGTCATATACATACTCATCTTCAATATGTTTTTCTGCCTTAATATATGTTGGGATACATCAGCATATACAGATAGCATTCTTTCTAATTGCTGCATAATAGACAATAGGTGCATCCCATAATTAATCCTCTATGAGTTTACAATTTTTTATCCACTGACATTTCACATTTTTTTCACCATTTTCAATATTGCAAATGATATTGTTGCACTTGTCCCCATTATCATATAAGAAAGTATTTTTTTAGGATATATGTAGAGACATAGATTTTCTAAATCAAAAGAAATGAGATTTTTGACATTTTAAATATAGGGACACTGCCAAAAAATCTCTTCTACTAACTGTTTTATCCCCATAATTTTTAACAACATAATAATATTTGACCTTTGACAATCCGATGGTTAAAGACAAAGGGGGAGTTCATTATTTCAGTTTGCATTTCCCTGGTGGTATTATAAGCACTTAAAATAGGTTTTAATTTCCTTTATTTCCTACATAAGCTCAGAGTTATTAGGAAGGGTGATTGTGAATTTCAGTTGGGTTGATTGGCTGGGGATGGCAGTTGGCTCTCACATTGTTCTAGTTTCTAATTTTATCTAATTGTGTGTGATCAGCTAGTGTGGCTTGTGTGATTTCTGCTTTTCAGAATTTTATGAAATGTATTTCATGACTTAATTTTTTTTTTTTTTTTTTTTTTTTTTGGCGCGGGGG
>RJWM01009421.1:0-28815 GCA_004363535.1 Dasyprocta punctata | reverse complement strand
TCTGTTTTTGTAACTGTACCATGTATTCTTAATGTGTATTCTTTGCTTATCAGTTTCCTTCTTCTTCTCTACAGTCCTGAGGACTAAACCTAAAGACTCATGCATGCTACATAAGCTTCTACCACTGCATTACATCTCTAGCCCTGTTTTCTTGAACTAGAAATTTCTGGGACAAGCATGATAAAAATTCTCCTATATAACATTAATTTGTAGTTTTTGTATTTATATTGTTTGTCACTTTAAATATTTACCTGTTAAATGAATAACAATGTGTGCATGTTTTATCTTCTTAGTAAATATTTTTCATCAATATGAAAATATTCCTTTTTGGTCCTTTTAAGTTTTTTTGTCTTAAATTGTATTTTGTCTGATGTTTGCATGCTAAAATTACTCTCCTTGTATTAGACTTTGTCTGGAATGTCACTGTTTTCCAACTTCCTGAGTTCAATATATAAGTTTGCAATGTCCCTAGATTTTGCCATAGTTCTTTGTTATGATCATTTTGTACTGTGTTTTACTGCCTGCTTTCTATTTATCAGCAATTTAAAATTATCTCTTTTCCATACAATGGCATAACTTCTTTCACAGGATTGCTATAAACTAAAATATGGTGGTTTCTGTTATTCAAATCAGGAAGGAGAGATACCATTGTATGTTCAGGCTGCCATATTAATTGAATTCTATGTTTCCTTAATGCCAGATTTCTTTCCCTACCTCTTCTCCACAACATTCTTTTCCTCAAGTGTGGTTGATCTAGATCCTGAAGGTACTGTAAGAGAAGCAATACAAAATAGTTTGTGGATAATACACTCATTGCACACCCTTTGAAAAACTACTTTGCTGTCCATTTCTTCGTGGCCCACACGTTGAGTGTGACAACTTGTGTTCCACTAGCTTGCATGATTTGGTAACAGCTTCCACAGTTCTGTTATCATCTTTCCCATCTCATTCCCACAAAGATTGTTTAATTTAAAACAGTGACTGTCAGTGACATCACAATATTGACATTCTTCTGGGCGATTTATTGGCAGTACAAACACCCTAATTTTTTCCATGGAAACAAATATGTTTAAAGGGCACCAACTATACTATGGGCAAGGCCTAACATAAACTAAGTGCAACATAACTTTTAGTGCTTTTTCTCTTATTAAAAGTAGCATTTTTTTTATGTCAGAAAATAAAACACAATAATTCACAAAGGATTTGAACTTTCTTGCTTTCTTATTTGAAATAGTCCCATCTCACTTTCTATATTTTATCTTTACACATCAAAGGAAGTTTATTTTTATGTGTAGGTCATAGCATGGTTTACTTAGCTTAGGCCTCACCACATGACATTTGAGAAGTTTTGTCACTTGCTTAAATTGATCCCTTGATCTTGGGCACAGCTGTTACCAGAATATGGATAGCCTGACTCCAGTGCTCTATTTATTCATAAATTTAGTTTTATAAGAAATTTAATTTTATCTCATCTGTAAACTACTAAAAAACTCCTGAGAAGAAAATCAGTAGTAAGCATGTATTGCCTCAGATTTTATAGGTGAGAACTTGGAGTAGAAAAGGGGAATTAAAGCTTTGTCTAAAATAGTACACATCAGGAAATGTCAGAAGAACCTGGAATCTTTCCTACCAGTCTTTCCTCATTTTTCTCACTATCTCCAACATCTTATAGTCTCTCTATATTCTGAAAACGGCTCCACTTTCTAAAAGGGTAGTTTTGCTTTTTCAAGGGACTATTTCATCCCTGTAAGAACACAAACTGTTTCAAAAAAATATTGTGGAGGGAGGTTCCACCAGAGGACAACTAGCCTGCCTTCCTGGTGAGTGGCACGCAACTGGCGTGGACTCCAGGAAGAGAAAGATCTGTGCCTCCCATACACCTACTGGTGCGCAGGCTGAGAATCAAGGACACCCCCCCGCCCCATAAGCAACCTGATGGTTCAGAGGATCGGCTAAGTTGATATCAACTAAGGTACATAAAGTAACTAAAAATGCTTGTATTGTTTGCTTGATTTTCCAGGCCTGGGGCCTGCAGTCTGAGCATCTCTTGGGAAGATGGCAGTATGCAATGTAGCAAATATGGAGCATTGCCATCTGTCTTCTCTTTGAGGCCCAATATTGTTCTCATTGTTTTGTTTTATTCTGATTAATTTGTTTTGCTTTATTCCATATTCTGTTTTTATTGGTTTTATTCTGTTTTGTTTTTGGTTTGATTTTACTATACCTGATGGAATGGTCAACTATTGTGAAGATAACAAGATATACTATAGTAGCTATTGTTTTCCTAATAACTTGTTTGAAGTTCTGTACCAGTTCTACTGCTTTGTTTTGATTGACTTTGTTCTGTTATGTTTTGTTGGATTTTACTATCTTTAAAATAAAATTTTAAAAAATTGTAAAACACAAAAGTCTCCTTGATTGGTAGTGACCTTAGAAAAACATCCAGCAAAATCTGAGAACCAGGTAAATTGGAGAATGAGTTACCTGTTATCCCAGGTAAAATAAAAAGTTAAAACACAATGTTGCCTTAAATTCCTTCCAGCTCTTTGTTAATTGTTTCATTTTATGTGGAAGTCCATTCCATCATTAATCTATCCCCAGGTCCTATCAAATGGGGTGTATAGTAGGGTCTTGAGCAAATATTTAGACCAGAAGTTTGGGCTCTGTATAGAATGTGTAGAGCCCTCTCTCTGCTTCTAAGTCTTGAGTAGTTCTTTAGTCTCTAACAAATCGATCATCTCTTTTGGAGTTTCCAAACTATAGCCAGTGGACTGGCCAAAAGGGTTTTTTTAAAAAATTATTTTGGGGCCGGGAGTTTGGCTCAGTGCCTTAAGCATCTGCCCTGGCAGGCGCGAGGCTGTGGGTTCAATCCCCGGTGCTGGAAAAAAAAAAAAAATTATTTTGTAATGGTACATTGTTGTCACATATAATGATCACATTCATCATAGGAAATTTGTACTTGTACATATCCTATCTTAGTTCTTTTCTTTTCCCATTCCTCTCCTCTCCCTTCAATCCTTCTTCCCCTCTCCAATTACAAAAAACTTTGCTTCCATTGTTTCTCTTTCATTCTCTTTTTCTTAAAATTCCTATTTCCTTCCTTTGTCCCTCTCCTTCTTCCCCTTCCTATTTGAACATTTTCTTCTTACTTCCCAAAATCTATCTTCCATTTTGCTACTTACTTACTGTTTGAGTTTCTCACATAAGAGAAACAGTGTGGTATTTGAACACATGTGTAAAGGTTATTTCATTTAAAAGTACGGTCTCAGATGCATCCATTTACCTGTAAATGTCTTAACTTTATCATTCTTTAAGGCAGAGTAGTACTCCATTGTATATAAAAACTGTATTTTCTTTATCCACTCATCCTTTGATGGGCTGTTACCAAGATTTAGCTATTATAAATTGTATCTCTATGAACATGGGTGCAGGCATATCACTGTGCTATGATGCTTTTAACTCTTTCAAGGAGATACCAAAAAGAGGAATAGTTCGGTCAAATGAAATCTCTAGTTTTAGTTTTCTGAGGAATCTCCATACTAGTTTCTATAGTGGTTGTACCAATTTACACTCCGACAAACAATGCAGAATTGTTCCCTTTTCCCCACACCCTTGCCAAAATTTGTTATTGGTTCATTTCTTGATAATAGCCATTCTTTCTGGAGTGAGTTAAAATCTCAGAGTTGTTTAAATTTGCATTTCATAAATGGTCAGTGATGTCGAACATTTTTTCATACATTTATTTGCTATTTCTACTATCTCGTCTGAGAAATGTCTATTCATTTTAGATACCCATTTTTTGATCATGCTATTAAATTTGGGGATCTGATTTTTTTTCAAGTTCTTTATATATTCTATATAATAGTCCTTTGTCTGAGGAGTTTTCCCACTCTGTGGGTTGTTTTTTTACTCTTTCCACTCTGTGGGTTTCTTTTGCTATGCAAAAAGTTTTTTAATAAAATGAAATCCCAGTTGTTGATTCTTTGTAATATTTCCTGTGTAATTGGGGTTTTGTTCATAAAGTTTTTACCTACACTTATGTCTTCAAGAGTTTTACCTATTTTCCAGCAGATTATGTGTTTCTGTTTTAGCGATGGGGACCACAAATTCAAAATGGCTAATTTTGCATACTTCCCTAAGGCATAAAATGAAGACTTGGGATTGTTGGTGCCACATACTTGAGATTTCCCGTGATCTCTTTAGGGATGGGCCATCCTCTCCCACCCACTAAGACTAAAACTAAAACCACTAAGTCTAAAAAACACTCCAAGCCTGGCGTGGTGGTGCACGCCTTTAATCCCAGCACTCGGGAGGCTGAGGTAGGAGGAGCTTTGTGAGTTCAAGGACGGCTTGGGCTACAATACGAGCTCAAGGCCAGGCTGAGCTACACAGTATGACCCTGC
The DNA here is from genome assembly GCA_004363535.1 of Dasyprocta punctata. NCBI lineage: Eukaryota > Metazoa > Chordata > Mammalia > Rodentia > Dasyproctidae > Dasyprocta > Dasyprocta punctata. Next base: position 24,412 of record RJWM01009421.1, on the reverse strand, counting down.
CTCAAAAAACTAGGGCCGGGAGTTTGGCTCAGTGGCTTATGCGCCTGTCAGGCAGGCGTGAGGTTGTGAGTTCAATCCCCAGTACTGGAAAAAAAAAAAAAAAAAAAAAAAAAACTCCAGGGCAAGGTCCTCCTTAGTATATGATCATCTCTGCCCTCTTGAGTCATCGCAAAATTATACTTGCCCAATGAGTCATAGGCCTTTGAGCCTTCAACCAATTTTGAATCTTTCTCTAGCCCCGCCTATCACTGTATACACTTGATACATAGTGGCTGTCTTGGAGTGTCACTCTTTTGGCCCATCTGGAGACATCAATTTCCCATTCAATCACCATGTACTACTAAATTTGTTTCTGTTTCTTATCTAATCCTCTCACCATACACTTAGCAGATAATCAGGGCTATTGTCCAGGTTCCCAATAGTTTAGCATTTAGATATTTTGAAAAGAATGCACACTTGTGTTTATAGCAACACAATTTGTAATAACTAAATCTTAGAAATAACCCAGATACCCATTAACAGATGAATGGATAAAGAAAATATGGTTTTTACATGTAATAGAGTACTATTCTGCCATAAAGAAAGATAAACTTGAGACCTTTCTAGGTAAATGAATGCACCTTGAGACTATCCTCCTATGTGAAATAAATAGGACACATGCGTTTTAATATCATATTATTTTTCTTATGTGAGAAACTGAACAGGTAAGTAAATAGCAAAATGGAGGATAGATATTATGAAGTGGGAGGAAAGTGCTCAAATGTAGCTGGGTGTGGTGGTGCATATCTGTAACCCCAGCCCATGGGAGATTGAGCAGAAAGATCACTGTGAGTTCAAGGCCAGCCTGGGCTACATAGTGAAGTTAAATCCAGCATGGGCTGTATAGTGAGTTCAAGACCAGCCTGAACTGCTCAATGAAGCCCTGTCTCAGAAAAAGAAAGAAGAAAGAAAAGAAGGAAGAAAGAAAGTCAAATGGGAAGGGGAACAAGAGGGGTTACAGGGGAAGGGGAGGAAAGGAAATAGAAAAGGAAAAAGAATAGAAAAAAAATGAAAACAAAGCGTTTGTAAATAAGTAGGGGAAGAAGGGTTGAAGTGAGGGAGGTAGATGGGGAAAAAATAAGAATCAAGATATATTATGTATAGATACAAATTCCCTATGATGAATGTGACCATTATGTCAGCCAGAGTACCAATAAAATTAATCAAACAAATAAAAGAGAAGTTTCACCCAGGGGAAAAAAAATAAATCTTTGATCCATTTTGATTTTAGTTCAGTGCATGGTGAAAGATACGAGTCTGGGTTTAATCTTCAGCATGTGGAAAGCCAGTTTTTTCAACAGCATTTATTAAAGAAGCTGTCTTTCTTCCAGTGAAGGTGTTTGGCCTCTGTCAAAGATAAGGTAACTGAGTGTACTTGGAGTTGTTTCTGTATCTTCTATTCTGTTCCATTGATCCTCAGGTGTGTTTTGTTTTTACCAGACCATGCTGTTTTCATCACAGTAGTTTGTAGCATAATTTCAAGTCAGGGGTTGCTATGCCCCTGCTTTGTCTTTGTTGCTCAGAAATGTCTTTGTTATTCTAGGTCTCTTCTAGTTCCATATGAATTTCAGGATTGTTTTCTCTAGTTCTGAGAGGTATGCTATTGATATTTTGATGAGGAGTGCATTAAATCTGTGTAAAGTTTTGGAAGTATTGGCCAAAAGTTTTTGTAGATAAAAAAGTTTTATTGGAACACAGCCAGGCTCATTAATTTACGAATTATCCTATAACTGCTCTCTCTACAAGAGCAGAGCTGACAAGAAATGACAGACTGCATGACCTGCAAAGCCTATAATGTTTACTATCTGGTCTTTTACAGAAAAAGTATGCCGACTGTTGTGTTTAGAATTGATTTATTGTCTTTTATGAACAACCTGGAATTGAGCCAGAGTTCAATGTACAAGCTTGGCTAATGCATAAATCAGCAAGCATAAGTAATAATGATATATATATATGTGCATTGAATTTTATGTAATGTAGGGCTTAAGGTATAGCTCAGTGATAGAATACATTTTTAGAATATGTCACATTTCATACATGTTATTTCTTCTGATTTTTCTAGCAACCCTAGAAAGTAAACAAGCCAATATTACTGCTCCATGAAGAAACGGATGTGAAGACATTACATAATATCTCAGGGTTAAATGGAGCTCAGATTAGATGCCTTTAATCTTTTAACACTGAAAATAATTCCTTTATCTCTGGAAATGCTTACCTGGTTAAAACAAGGGGCAAAGTAGTGGTAGAGGTTGACATTTGTCATGGTATGTGCACTGACTTGAAACAAGCTGTTGGAAGATCACTTGCAATTAACTACACTTTGTAATAATATGCTGTATCTTCTAAATTCTGTACCTTTATGACAATATGCTGATAATCAAAATAATATAAAATTTTATCTAATGGTTTTTGAAAATCAAAATAAAAAAGAACCTAATTAAGGATAAGTTAAAAATACTTTATTTGAAATCTTAGAACCTGAAAAATGAGTCACTTAACTGTTGTCTCTTAGATTGATTGAACAAAAAAGCAAATCTCATAGCTCTTGGAGTAGCAGAGAAAAATGTCAGTAAAATTATAAATCTATATCAACTTGAGAAAAGAGTGAAAAGTCAATAAAATGCTCTGTAAATGGGTTGAATTATGTTGAGCTAAACATTTCAGTGGTAGCTACGAACCTGTAGATGGCTATGGCCATTTGTTTTCTGCATCATCCAAAACTGTAATAAGCATAAATAATAATGATATATATTTGCATGGAACACTATAGATTATGAAGTGTAGGGCTTAGAGCATAGCTCTAAATGGCTAAACCGCTAATGAGGAATTTCTAGGTAGCAAACACATAGCTGTGCCACTCTCAAAACAGCATAGACATTAATACAATACACTGTGTGATTCCAACCATATAACATTCCAAGAAAGCCAAATCTAGGAAGATAGCAAAAAGATCAATGACTGCCAAGTGTTTGGGTGCAGAAGAGAGGAGTAGGCAGAAGGCATACAATTTTGAGGGCAGTGAAACTGCTCTGTGTGATACTATACTGGTGGACTCATTTCATTTGACATTTGTCAAAACCCATAGAACGTACAACACCAGGAGTGAACCCCAATGTGAACCATGGACTTTGGGTGATGATGTGTCCACATAGGCTCATCGATTATAATAAACGTGCCACTCTGCTGAGAGACATTCGTAATGGAGATGGCTGTACACGTGCGAGGGGAAGGGTGAATAGAAAATGTCTATTTTTAGAAGGTCATTACTCCTGGGAACCTGAAACTAAACTATAAGGTCTGTTTTAAAACAAAATAGCAAAAATGGGCTAACAAAGGCTATACTTCTGTATCTTTCTCAGAAACTTTATAAATGTGTATTAAAACATTTTTGGGAACAAAGAGAAAACTCTAGAATCCTTCTAATAGAATGGGCTCAGAGCAAAAAGGAACTTACTTCACATCCAGATTGGACTTCCCATGAGCACGACTCCTTTTCTGGAGGGAGCATCCCTCTTTGGAAAGCATGGTCCCCCAGGCATGACTGACACAAGGCGTGCTCAAAGTCGGACTCCCCAGGAGGGATGTGCACCCCTGAGGGGCCGGTGTACTTCAAGCTGGGACTCTGATGCTTGTCCACACTGACCATCGGGCTCTTGATCCACCTCCGTACCTACAGAGTACAACAGAAAGGAGAAAAACACTTGCATCCAACTTCCTTTGATGTTCAATGAAGCTCTGGTGGAACACTTGGTGGAATAGATACACATGAAAGGATAATTTGGTCTTCAAACCTTCCAAACCTTCACACAATTCACATTGGTAACTGCTGACCAGTCACTTGCCAGCAGTGCGTGTGCGGCTACTTGTTTTATCTCTACTGTCTCCTCATTTGTAAGATTGGGTTAACATTTCCTCCCGGGTTGTAAAATTTACGGTCTTTTATCTCGTTTCATGTCTTTGCAGTGCTGAGGATGGAACTTAGGACTTTGTACATGCTGGACAAACACATTACCACTGAGCTATATCCTCAGCCCTCCAAGGTTTTCAAATGTCCAAGTGCTTTGTCTGGGACAGGGTTGATGTTGAAGGTGGTGGTTGTTTTACTTAGAGTCTTACTATTACAATTAAGCAGATAGAATGATGGTTCACACATTTCTAAGGTAGGTTGCTAGCTAAGCTTACTAGAGAAAATACTAGCTCTATTGTTCAGTACTTAATAGTTTCTAAGCTAGTTAATATGTATTTCACTATTGCAAAAACTTATTTATAAAGGAAATTCTCTGGTTAAGAAATCATCTTTCCAGGTGTGGTGCACTCCTGTAATCTCAGCACTGGAGAGGCTGAGGCAGGTGGATCTCAATGTTTGAGGCCAGTTTGGGCTACCTAGTGACTTCAAGAATAGTCTGAACTACATAGCAAGACCTTTTCTAAAAATAATCAAAGAGAAGAGGAAGAAAAACAAGAGGAAGAGGAGGAGGAGGAGGATGAAGAGGAGGAGGGAGAGGAGGAAGAAAACAAAAGAAAGAAAAAAAGAGAAATCATCTTGATCTTGTTTTCCAAATTTTAAAACTTACCGCTTCTCTTGCTTGTGTATAGAATTCCTATTAAGGCACATGTGCGCACACACACACACACACACACACACACACACACAAATACAGCTTCCTACTATTGTAAGAAATGATAGTTTTAGCATTTTAAATAGCATACTTTTTTTTTCAGTACTGAGGATTAAACCCAAGGCCTTCTCACCTAGCTACATCCTCAGCACTTTTTAATTTTCTTTTTTTTTTATTTTGAATAAATGTTTTGCTAAGTTATTACATAGCCAGGGTGGGCTGGAACTTGTGATCCTTTGGTCTCCTGCCTCAGTCTCCCCATTGTTGAGATTACAGGTGTGTGTCACCAGTCCTGGTTGGAAAGCACTTTTAAAAATATTTAGCACATATCATTCTTTAAATCTTCAGAACAGACTTTCAAGATAGATACCATTATTAGTATCATTTTAGAGATGAGGAAACAGAGGCACAGAGAGATGAAGCCAGATTCCCTAGAGTATGGAGAAAAGGTAGGACACACGTGCTGTGAACCTAGAGCTTATGCATGTGCAATTTCTGAGACGCACTGGCATACTATAAAACTGGCACCCAAACCTTGGAATTTACAACGCTGCTTGCATTCTTTTATTGGCTCCTGCAGAGGCGGAGGTACAGCTCAGTGATAGGCCCTTTGTTTAACATGTGCAAGAACCCCGGGTTTAGTCCTCAGTATCCCCTAAAAAGAAGACTCTTGTGGATTCTTTTGTATTTATCAACTAGTAAAATCAGCATATAGCAAAAAGGTAAAATGGTAAAATCACACTGCTGAATTTTAGTTAGCAGTGTTACAATCAAATTAAAAAATACACCAAGAGTAAACTAAAATTGCAATAGTTTAAGAAAGCTTAAATCATTTATCATATTATTTGGTGGAGTATTATGACATCACAAAATATAACTAGTATGAAGACTGGGATGATATGGAAAATGTTTAAAACACAATATCTGAAGAATGCTACCTACAGAAATGTTTAATTGCTATAACTACAAAGATAAAAAAAATTCTATTTTCATCCTTTAATAACATAGTCTTAATTTTTAAAGAATAATTGTATTTAAAGTTTATAAAATTTTTTGGCAATTAAAATCATCTTTCTTTGCTTGCATGTGTCTTTTAATTGCTTTATTTATGTGTACTTTTGTCAATAGCCATTTAAAATATCTTTTTAAGTTTAGTGTCCTGAGGTTAAAATTTGAGGTTTCCATCAGCACTTCTTGTCTATAGGTCCTCATAAGCGCAGCAGCAGGTGTACTCGAAAGTGTGCACTTGAGGGGCTGGAGCTCCTGCTCAGTGGTTGAGCGCTAGCCTAGCATATGTGAGGCCCTGTGTGTGGTTACCAGCACCGCTGAAAAAGAAAAGAAAAAAAGTGCATTTGATTCATTAATGGAAGTCGAAGTGAAACCGAAACTTTCTGACTACAATAAAATCTCTTGTTCTGATGGTAGTCCTAGTGTGTTTCTGATCAATCTAGAAAGTATTCAATTTCATTAGAGATGGAAAATATTTTTTTATTATTCTTGTTCAGAGGGTTTTGAGCTTGAGGTTGATAATCATTCCTGCTTTGTTTCCAAACCTGAATTTAAAGTTAATCTTTTAATTCTGGCTTTCTTTCAGTATCTCTTTTGCCAAGTAGATTTAACTTTCAGGTTACTGTGGATTTAAATTGATTTATTTTTAAATATATTTTCAAGTTTATGGCCTGACTGATTAAGATTCTAGGTATCTTGAAATGTAAATATCTCCTGGGCTCCCCCAAATTTGCCCTATGGAGCTTGAGTTATGGTTAGAGGTATATGTTTATTTATTACAGGATACATTACTTGCTAAATAAAATAAGGAAGTAAAATTCAGTATGGCAAGTGGAAAGCAAAGCAGAGGTGGGTGTTTAGTACGGAGGGGGTAGAAAGGAGGGCTTCAGGGGCAACTTCTCAGGAAGCCCTCATAGAGGAGCACAGAGCCAGGGCTAACAGAACTCCAAATGAAGAGACGCATCACCAAGCCTGGATTTCAAGAGGAAGATCCAAGCTACAAATATAACTTGAAATTTAAAGCAAATAGCTGTATTTTGTTGAAATCTTCCAGAAAAACAAACAAAACAAAACAATGATTTCTGTGATTCTGTTTGGGAAGTATGCATGTAAGTGTTAATTGTATATTTCTGGGGATTTGATTATTAGAATTTATCGTATGCATTTAGCTAAAGGTTTGAGAAATATATGATTTATTTAAAGGTTCTAAAGAAAGAGTATGTGCTTTGTTCCTTATTTCACTTTACTGTGATGTGTGGCAATGGTTCTTTCATTATAAAGGCCCATGATTTCAGCTTCGCCTCACAAATAAACTCCTACTGAACCTTGGACATAGAAATAGGATCATCAGGCCAGGGATATAGCTCAGTGGCACAATGCCTGCCTGGCAAGTGCAAGGTTATGAGTTTGATCTCTGGTACAAAGAAAAAAAAAAGAGAGAAATAGAATCATCTCCTTCCACAAAGGGTACAGCAAGGCAAATGGAGAAATGTCCATTTCTCCAGAAGCATCAATCAGGGTGTTACAAAAATGGGTATCAAAGTACATTTTCTAACAGGACCGTTGTTGCTTTTTGCTTTATTTTTTGCATGTTTTGTCTTGAATATTTCATCTCTCTTAGTTAAATTCTCAATTTGTCCCTTCCTTGCTAGTCCCTGGAACTTCTCACTAGCTTGATGGCTCACAAGTGATTTTTTTTTTTTTTTGGTACCTGGTCACAAGTGATATTCATAGTGCCCATTAAATACAGGGTTCCCGCTGCTTATATGATTGCAGAGAGCAGCGGAAGCTTGAGCAGACACAGAGGCTACCTTCTGGCCTTGGGATCAAGCAAAACTGTTGAGAGGAGCCCTCCCTCTGGCTCTTTAGAGAACTCAAGCTCCAATAGGCCCATTGTGCTTCTGGAAGCCAGGAGTTGTTTTGAGGATGGGGGTGCCTGTGAGTGGCTAGCGAGCCCCTCAGAGACCAATACCAGTGGCCCCGAGGGAGCTGAGTAGCCACCCTGGCTCTGCTACCACCTGGGCCACATGGTTTGATTCGAGCTGTATACCTGCTTGCGAAGAACATCGTAAACAAGCACAGACTGGAGCAAGACATCCTTCTCATCAGGAACAAATCAAGAAACCCCTCTCTTGGGGCTTACAAGAACCTATCCCCCAAGTGAACCAGACTTCTACATCCATAGACTTGGAGGTAAAAAACTAAGGCCCTACTTTTACCTCTCAGACATTCAGACTGAACAGTGTGTACCTAAACTATTAATCCAAATTCTTGCTAAATCCAGTTTGCCTTGGTTTTATTAATTTAGCTGAAAAAAAAATGCTATCCAAAAGCAATAATCCCTCAGACTAGTAGATTGCCAGCTGTGTTTAAGGAGATTGGCCAGCTTCTAGGGATTTTCCACTTGTGGTTTTTTTTCCCCCTATTATGTAATAGCAAACAGATATGAGTCTTCGTTTAAAATGGTTTAGCTGATAATCATATCAATGAATGCAGAAAAATGATAGAGCGCCAGGCACTTATATGTGAATCTGATGGCTGGACCGGCTGTCTTTGGCTCCCGTATTTTCTGGTGTAAAAAAACTCTACTGTTCAAAAGCCCAGAGAACTTGAAGTGGAATGCAACTTCTGCAATTTTGAAAAAGGCGTCTTTTTATTATGGAAAATTGTTTATATGAGATCACCATAACTTTCGATTCAAATGTAGGCAACCCAGTTTTCTAGTGAAACTCCTTGGCAATTTGATTGATTGTAAAAGGCACCCCCTCATACCTACTCCTTTTCCAAAGGGGGCCTGTGAGCAGCTAATTATGACAAAAGCAATTCAGGAGAAGGCTTCTGGCAGCAAAGTCATCGCACTGATACTTGGAGTGGTTTCATAGCGCATCTCCCAAAATATGACAATACTGGAAGATAAGGTCAGTAAGGCCGACATCTGATGTCTTCCCACACATGGTCATTATACAGTTTTCTTTTCTGTGGACATGTGCAGCATTTATTGCTTATATAAAACCATAGGACTTTTCTGCTAACTAGTTCTGTTATGTTGCCTCTGGAATATTTCCAACTAGACTTGTAAGGGTAAGAACAGTTTCTTAGGCTTTCCTTGTTGTGTCTTGTGGTACTGTGGATTGAACCCAGGGCCTTCGCATAGAGCTACATTCCCACCTCACCTGCTTTTAAAATTTGAAATAAGGTCTCCCTAAATTGCCTAGATAGGACCTGGCCTTGTGATCCCCCTGCTTCAGCTTCCCAAAGTGCTGGAATTACAGACGTGGGCCACCACACTGAGCTTGTTTTTACAATTTAAAAACAGTTCTCCAGAAGATAGCCTATGGTTTAACAACTAAAATAATGAGGAAAAATAGAAATTGTTTGGTTATTTTTGGAAACAACTCTACTTATTTTTGGATGTTGACATGGTTTTCTAAGAAGCTCTGGCATACTCTGGATTCTCTTCAAATCATGTAAATCTTTCACCTTTTACTAAGAAGCTCTACCTAAGTAAAGAAATATGTTCTGTCGAACCTTTTTCTTTACAGAAATACCTGCCCAAGAACAGACATGTTAAGAGGACTGAGTAGCCTTTGGAATTCCCCCTCCCTACATGCTATTGCCTTTGGGATTTCCTAGTCCTTCCCTTTTATTGTTGACTCGGGTGCTTGCTCCACTTCTAGATTCTCAGGGTCTAACCTTGCACATGTTTCTCTAGGACTGGCCTGGGGCATAGGTCCACAGGGAAGCCTACTGGGAAGAGGAAGGAAGGAAGGAGCACATCCCTCTACTCACTGCCTTCAACAGGAAGTACCCTTGTTCCACCCCTCACAGGGATGCCAGTCCTCTCCCCTCCACCAGTGTCTTCACCCTGAACTTCCTGCTCAGGAATTAGAAAGCTTCCTTTCCTCTTCTCTTCACTGAGAAGCCCACCACACTTGCCCTGCAAGTGCTACATAGCTAAAGCTCAAGAATTCACTAACATAGTTCTTTCTTTTGAAATGGAGGTAGTTTGTCTCCTTCCTGTCTTTAAATTGTAAGACTGATCCTTTCTAGATTCAGAACATTTAAAAGATAAACAAACAAACAAAGTAGTAGGAAAGAATTATTCCAGGTACTTATTCTGAGATAGAATGTCAGATTATTTACTTTTTGAATTGGAAAAAAAGACTCAAGAAAAACAGAGACACTGGACTAATCCCTGGGGAAAGGCCTGGCAGCCTGTCTACAACTAATCCACCAAGCTTTGGAAGCTTCCTCTCTTGCCTTCTCCAAAAAATTCTTTTTCCAGTATTTTTAACTCTCTCTCTCTCTCTCTAGGCTATCATCTCTTAGCATATTAAACACACTGTTCTTGCACCATCTCAAAAAGCTAGCAAGCTAACTAAAAACAGCCCCTTTACACCCACAAACTCTGCCTTGTTCCAGCACCCCCTTTCCCCACCACCCCAACCCTTTTTCTTCTCTGCCAAGTCTCATGAAAAAACAATCTCCTCTAACCTCACATTTTCTTCTCAACCCATTGCAATGTATTCATTAAACAGCATTTATGGATTGCTTGATATTTGCTGGGAGTAAAGTGAAGGACATGGCAAAAAGTCTCACTTCAAGTGTAACCTGCATAGAAAACTAGAACCTTAGAGCTTAGGTTTTTGTTGCTGTTGTTTTTCTTTGGCAGCAAGTGGCTTCTCCAAGCTTCCTCAAACTCAAAGCATGAACCACCACCCCTGTGTCTCCTCAACCCAGATGAAGGCACTGAACTTGCAGATTCTGGCACCAAGAGATCTAAGTCTAGTTTCATTTGCACAGGCAGGAGAGGGAGAGAGGCACAGGGTCCAGAATCAGATGAAACGAGGAAGGGCCTGTGGTGTGTGTCACTGTGTTCCTGGCCCCACTGCTCTTGCTGTGAAAGACCCTCACACACCTGTACATGGTGAGAGGGTGAGTTGGGTGTTGAGACCCCTTCATCTCCTTGGAGCTAGCTTTGAATAAATCCTTTTTCCTTTTTATGAAACTCAGTGGCCTCCTATGATTTGTCAGTGGTGAGGAAATGAATGTAAGCATGAGGACCTCAGTGGCAGGTGACAATGAAACTAGTGTTCATGAAGAGGCCAGTAAACTTCATTGCTGACCTCTCTCCATCCCCACCTCACAGGTATATACAGGTGCTCTCCATCTTACTGATGGGGTTATGTCTTGATAAACCTATGGGAAACTGCAAACAAGGTAAACTCAAGATACCTTTCGTACACCCAACCTGCTGGACATCAGGGCTAGCATCAGTCACCCACAGAGTACTGGTCACTTCCCCTGACGATCCTGTGTCTGACTGGAGCTTTGGCAGCCCAGCATTAGGAAGGAAGAACTTATCACATATTTTTAGCCCAGAAAAAGATCAAAATTCAGCGTGCCAAGTATAGTTTCTAATGAATGCACATCAATTTTGTACCAGGGTAAAGTTGAAAAGTCCTAAACTGAGTCATCTTAAATAGGGACTATCTGGACTCTGTAGTATTTAAACATTCTGACAAAGATCAACAATGACCTGCCTGGTACTATGTGGTGGGGACACAAACAATACCAGGTTGACCTCTCAGGGAGGAAGCCTGTGTTGCAAAGTGGTCCCTGATCCAGGAGTCTGTGGTCTCTCACAGCATAAGAAGCATATTGCAGAGCAATTAGCTAACAACATGAGCTCTAGAACAATTCTGTTGGGTCAAAAAGCCCAGAACTAACCACCACTGGTAAAACTGTCAGCCTCCCTACAACTAAGTTTCTGCATTTATAAGATGGATATATTGACATGACTCAAGGAAGTCTAATCCTTTGCAATGGTGAATATGCGGGCTCCATTCCATGCAAATTTTATGCAAATTGCCAAGGGAGAAAAGATACAGTGAATGTGGTCCGGTAGGGAGAAATTAGAGAGACTTCCTGGAGGAACTGATGGTTAAACTGAGTCTGAAGGTTTAATTAAAGAAAAGCAGGCGAAGAAAAATGGAAAAGATATTTCTAGCAGAAGAGAATGCAAAGGCAAAATGCAGAAGCAGAAAACTGCATGAGATGTTTACAAAATCAATCTAAAACAAGAGAGGCCAAATTAATCAACTCTGTGTGTGTACTTTTTTTAAAAAAAGAAGTTAAAATTTATAGAAAGCTTGAATCATAGGGACCACGGTGGGGCCGTGGAAGTGATTTAAGCAGGATAGCGGGGTTGTCAGTGTGAAGGGTGGGTTAGGAAGAATGTAAGTAGCTGAGATGAGTCGGGAATTGGTTAGAAAAGAAAGGGGAAGAGTTGAACAAGAGCAGTAGCCTTGGGAATGGCAAAGAGGGGATGAGCCATCAAATCTATCACTTAGCTCTTAGTCTGCATCTTTTCCCCCACCAAGAATCACTACTGTACCATCTTTCCTCTGGGTTTCCAGAGCCATCCCCTAAACCATCTTGCCCTTTTGATGTGTTCCCCTCACTGCAGTGCAGTATCTTTCCAAATGCAAAAGCTGATTTTGTTGCTGCCTGTGCTGTGCTGATACCTGTTTAGTAAGGATCAATTTACTGTAAGAAAGCACCACACAGACAAATAGTTATGATGAATGAAACTGAAATTAGTTGTCCCTCCCCCCAAAACAACTTATCTATTTTACACAAAGTGCATTGACATTTTCTATTCTAGTCTATTCGCCTAAAATACTGGCTATAATCCACTAACAGGTGCCATGTAAACTGGAACACACCTGTCATGTTAAAGTCCAGACAGGAAGGCCAGGACACCAAGCCCTCAAGGATCTAGATCTTAGCTCCTGTTACTCCCTATGCATCCAGCCCCTCACCTATGGATTGGAATTTGCAGTTCTCACAAGAGTGGAATCATACAATGCATGCCTGTCATCCCAGCACTCTGGAAGCAGAGGCAGGAGGACGGCAAGCCTGGGGAACTTAGTGAGATCTTGTCTCAAAATTAAAAAAATGGAAAATACCTGAGGATATGGCTTATTGTCAAGGCCTTGGGTCAATGCCTGGTACAAAAAGGAAAGAAAAACCTCACGAGGTTTCCCTCCGACCCACACGTCCATGTGGGAATCCTGCTCAGGCATACACTGGAGACAATCGTCTATTGTTTGGCTTCTTGCCCTTGACCCATTTTGGTGTTGGGTTGCTCAACTGAGCAACCATAATCCTTTAGTGTTACTTATTTGCTTCCTCTCTTAGAACGTGAATTTCATAAGAAACACTACTATCTCTCATGTATTCCTTAATGGGACGTTTACAAAGTTTGCTGTCTGCATTCCCTCTTCCTGGACTAATCCTGCCCTATTTCCTGATTGCCTTTATTTTGAGTTGATGCTCCCAAGAAGAGAGACTTGCCATCATACTAGAGTTCAGCTCATCTCCTGGCACAGGATGTGATGAAGATAGCTCTGTTGATTGGCTCAGCCCCATGCTAGGTACTATTCAAAGCACAAAGAATAACAATGAAGAGGTAATTCTATCTTTATGAATCAACCTGGATTCTTACAGGAGAGACTGCCAAGGAAATCAAGGGTTGAAAAGTGTTAAAGATGGCATGAATTCACCTTTGGAGGCAAGGAGGATAAGGTAGGGTCTCAGGACAGAGGGCGGCGTGGTTTAAGGTATGACCACGGTGAGCACCAGTCTTGGGGATGATACATGGATGGCAAGACAGATAGCCAGAGAGGTAGGAGGGTCTGGTGGCAAGGGACCTGCGGCCCTCGGCTCACAAAGAGGGGAGGCTGAAGGAATCTAAACTTTAGAGGCTGTGTAATCAAGCCACAAGAGTAGCACTATCTGCCAAGAGGCCCAAGAAGGCCTGCCTCCTCCATGGGTCTGCATCCTGGCTATACCAGAGGAGCTTTAAAATGTGCAAGCTTACTGGTAGCTTTTAAAATTTTGAAATTTTAGGGCTAGGAAAAATGTAACTGGGTGTGGTAGTACACTACTATACTACCAGCTACACAGGAGGCTGAGGCAGGAGGATGGTAAGTTTAAGTCCACCTCGCCAATTTAGCGAAAAAGCACTGGGGCTATAATTGCAAAAACAAACAAACAAAAAAAAACCTAAGACATAGAAAGTAATTTCTTATAGAAATAGACAATGAATTGAATCACAAGGATTGGATTCCAGTTCAAATTTTGCAACTACTTTGAGCAAGACACTTAATGCATTTGAACTTCAGTATTCTTATCTGCACAATAAAAGACTGTACAGCAGGTACAATGAAGACTGTGAAAAACTATTGGCCACATCACAGGTTCAAAGATATTTATCCACAGAATACTAATATGACCTGAATCTCCTACCTCTATGGTGTATACAACTCAGCACAGGTTTGTTGAATGAATTCATGATAAAATAACATTTGCATTTGTCAGTATATTTTACCTCTGTTTGTCATTCCAAACATGTTCTTCTACCACTATATTTCCTGTATTAGATGAACTGGAAAAAAATTCTCTGTCAGCCTTTTAAAATAATCTTATGGTATTAAGGGCAGTTGTTAGAAAATTCATTTACATTGCAAAGATAAAGTCTAAGAGAAAGTCTCATTTACTTGAGCAGTATACATTACTTAATTAAATTGAAAATAGTAAGTGAAAAGGAAGATGATGACCATTCAAACAGAGGGCTTATTACCACTCTGACATTTCTGCTCAATCGTGGAGTCCTCATAAAAAACTACACAGCACACTCAGTTTCAGTTTTATGGAAAAACAGCTTTCTTCCAAATTATGCTCGTGCTGTATCAGTAATGGCTTCTATTTCTGTATTCTATTTTTTCCCCACTTCGTGTTTCACAAATGAAGAAAATGTTAAGATTTAATTGTTCCCTGAAAACAAGACAAGAGCTTAAGCTAAGAAATAGATATTTGCTGAGTACCAACTCCGTCCAAGAATTGTATTTAGTTTTGAAATGATTGGAGAATGGGTGGAGACTGCTTTGCATATGTTCAGAGATCCAATGGAAATTGTTGAAACTGAAATTTTTACTGTGGCATCAGGACAACAGAGATAGAAAAAAAATGACTGTTAACATGAGTCTGTGTAAGTAGAGGGAAAAAAAGTATTTTTCAGAACAGATGTATTTAGACAATCAAAATAACGATAAATCAAAGAAGCATCCCAACAACATTATGATGATTGCACCCTCTTCAGATATGGTGCATTTCTGCCTGTGGGTGTTGATACTGGGCAGACTGACCTAACTTGCTAAAGAAAATGAAGAGAGAATAGGCCTTTCAATCCATAAATATGCATTTGGTGAATTACATGGCCTTCATTAAACTTAAAAAAGTCTTTCAACTTGCTTTGGAGAACTTCATATGGAAAATTTATAGGAAAAGGTGATTTATTGAAACTTCTGATCATCATGCTTATTGCCAATTATTTATTATGAAACCAACACTCAAAATGAATCAGGTACTGCAGTTACCCACAAATGTGACTTAGCAGGTACTCCACACACACTATGTTACAATCTGGTAAGAAAACAGAAACACCTGCTTAGCTCTGCAGAGAAAGCCTGGAGTGGTAACAGTCCTTGTTTTTGTCATCCTGGTGCCCCTTGCCAGGTGAAAACAGTCCATGTTTACCTTCTCACTTGGGAATTACTCATCTCAAATATTACAATTTTGGAAACCTATCAAGAACAATACATTGGGTTTGACTACAAAAATAAATGTGAGATTTAGACAAAGACAATAAATCCCCGTGGCCTCTGGCCATGTGACCCAAACAAGGCCAATCAGATCCTCCTCTGATTTTTTTTTTTTTTTTTTGTACTGAATCTGTGGGAGAAGAATCTTTCTCCTTTAGTTTGGATTAGAGCTCTGAGGCCATGGTCTAAGGAAAGACCAGCAGTTATACTGGTCTTCTCCACTCATCATGTGGAGAAACTTGACATAATAGTGTACATAGTTCACAAACAAAAGTGAGCTGGGCATGGTGGTCCATTCCTATAGTCCCGGCATCCCAGAGGCTGAGGCAGGAGGATTGAAAATTTTAGGTCAACCTGGACCACACAGAGAGTTTCAGTCTAGTCTGGGATAAATAGTAAGACCTTGTATCAAAACAAAACAAAACAAAGCAAATCAACAAAACAAAACAAAAAAAGAAAAAGCAGAAGTGAGAGATAGAATCACAGATTCCAGAAAGAGTGCTTTTAAAAATGTATCATGGTATAGCTAGATGCTAGGAATGAAATTAGAGGGGAAAAGAAAGTTTTTGTCAGCAAGTATAATAATTCAAAGTGTTGCATTCACCTTGTGAAGAGCAGGGGTGCCAAGCAGATATGTGCACAGGAGGACTCAGGACTCAGATTTTAGGGTCCCTGATGTGCCAGCTTTATCCCTTTGCTGGCTCAAAGGTTATGAGCCGTTTTTGAAGAGTCCTGGGAAACAGGGATGAGGAGCTGGTTGTTGGGAGCTCTGCACAGTGGCTGCTCACCAACCACTATGGAAATATTTCAGTATTTCAGACCAGTATGGCTTACCAGTACACACCTGTTAAATATCATCCCTCATTCAAAACCACATGAGATAAAACTGCGGCTTTTTTCTTTTCTGAAATGATAGTGTTTATTGTGTGATATAGATTGCACATGGCAATAAAAACTGTTTGAATTCGAATTGTTTGCACAGTTGGGGCTCTTACAATCTTTCATGACATCCTCAATTGATCATGGCTATGATTTCATTTCCTCAATGCAGCTCTTCCTGAGTATTTCACTCAGTGCCAAAAGATAATAAAGTTTTTTTTTTTTTTAAATCATTTGTCCATGTCCAGAGTTACATAAAATAAGCATTTAAAGTTTGTGGAAAAATAGAAAGCAAGTGTTCTGAGTGTAAGGGAAATTAATTTTGACTAATCAAAAAAATGAAGAAGAGTATTCTAAAAACGTGCTATGAAATTGCTTGAGTGCATATTTGTAGATCCATTGGCTAATAAAACCAGAACAGAACAAAAATTTTAAAGTATTAATGAGAACAATAGATTTGGAGACCAATGTTTACAGTAATCGAAATATTAAAGAAACACTAGTAGTTGAATGAAAAAGTTTAGGAGTAGTTTCTCAGTTCCATTGGAATCAGCCCTTGGGAACTCAAGTCACAGGCTGTGATGATAAAAAACCATTCTAGCAACCTTCGTTCTCATTTCCCTTCCTTCCCTAGTCCCCTTCCAATCCACTCTACACTTAGGATTACTCTTCCTAAGACTGTTTTGACCATGTTACTGCCTTGTTTGGTGCCTTCAGTGACTCTTCATGGCCTACTGAATAAGGTCTAAGTCACTTGGTTTAGCATTTTATTTGACTTCTCTTGTGCTCCAATGCCAGTAAAATTTGTAACCCTATTCTCAAACACTTGCCTAGTTTTGTGCCATATATGAACCCAAAGAGATTGGTTGAAATATTCCCCTTATAAATCCTATACCCTTTGACCATTAAGCTTCTGGTTTTCTATGTGTTCTTGTCAATAAGGGTGCCATTTATCCCTTGGTTTTGGTAGCTCAAATCTTACCTGAAGTTGAAAACTTGACCCTTCTTCACAAATGAAATATCTTCACAAATGGTGACTAAAACTCTGTAAAGTATCTTCCCCCTTGAATTCACATTTTACTTTGCACTGCTTGTATGAATCAATCATATTGCATCACACTACGGTTCCTAGAATCTCTGATGATTCCAGCTAGTAACTAAGTTCATGAATAAATACTAAAATGTGTATTCCCTTTCTGGGATTATGAAAAATATAAAAGAATAGTTTTTTTGCCATAACGTGGGAAGATTAAGAGAAAAAACTCGTAAAATGAACATGAAATAGGAAGATTTCATTTCTTTTTCTTGGTACCAGGGATCCTGAGCTAGATCCCCAGCCCTGTTTTTTGAGACAGGGTCTCACTATGTAGTTCAGGCCAGCCTTGAGCTCACTTTGTAGCCTAGACTTTTCTGGAACGCACAATGATCCTCCTGTCTCAGTCTCCCGAGGGCTGGGATTAAGGGCGTGTGCACCACACCCAGTTGAAGACTTCATTTCTACCCTGAGAATTTCCTTAAGATTTTGGTCTGTTGAGCTAATTTCTTGGTCACTACTATTGCTTATTTCCTTTCTTGGCGGGGGTGTGTGTATGAGATTTCAAAGACTGCCTGTCATAAGATTTCTAGCCTGTCCTTGGACCAATGATTTATTTGACTTTGGCATTTGCTTGACTTGAGCAACTGTCAGAGATGCACTTACAATTTCACCTCCAGGTTCTTCTCACCTTCCTGTTCATTGTCGTTAGTTTTGCCTCTTCGATTGTAACAGGCTTTAATATTTTCACTTACTACATTTTGGTGGGTCACTGATCTAGCTCTAGCTATTGCCTGCTTGATCTTTCTCTGGAGACACACATGATGAGGATGGTGGCAAGAACATATTTCTGTGGCTGGCGAAGGAGCAGGTGGCCCATTTTTATTAGCAGTCCTTATCTTTTCATAATTTTCCTCTCTTGAATGGAATTTCTTCAAATCACAATCTTCTCTGTAAAAAGGAATATTTATCCTCTAATTGTCTTATTACTATTTTATTGCTTGTATTTTACTCATAACTGTCACGAGGATACAAAGAAAGATTGGGCAGATAAACTGTGGTCTTTTAGCTTCATAGTGTGTCCCTCTTTAGATTGTAAATTCTTTAGGAATAAAGACTTTGTTTTGAATATCTTTGTGTTACTTGTCACCCTACATAAAGTGTCTTGAATGGATCAAGTTCAATAGTCTTCTGTTGTCTATGTTGTTAAGTGTGCACCTGTCACCTGGTGGGGTCTAAATGAAAAAGAAGACTGAATCATTGGAAATTTCATATTCTTATTTTCTGTTCCAACTTCCTTGCATCTAGACGAAGCTACATTTTTCGTGCACTGTTTCAACTTTCTCATCCACCATTTATAGCTCAGCTTTAGTATATTCTGGGTGTTTATCTCAGTATCTTGGTCCTGTTAGGAGATTCAATTTCAGCTGTTCTTTCTTGTATATGTTTGATGTGTTACCTTGAGTAACTAATTTAACCTCTAGGTCTATTTTCTTATCCATTAAGAGGTAACGAGCATATCTATGTAATGAGCAGTTTTATGTAGCAAGTGATGAGGACTGGAAGACAAGTAGATGGTAGTAACAGCAAGACATATGATCCCTCTGCAGGTATGTAAACTGAATATACACATGTACTGTAGGTGGTAGTTCATTACATGATTTTTCATAGCTAGCTTTCCAAAGATGAAGCTGATTGTCAGCAAAGATAGGAAATTTCTAGTCACTAGAATTACTCTGGAGACAGTTGCAGGCTCTTAACAAATGTAAAGCAAAGGCAAGTCTACACCTTTATAAAGTCGTTCACTTCTTTTTTTTTTTTTGTTTTTGTTTTTTGTACTGGGGATTGAACTGACGACCTCACACTTGCCAGGCAGGAGCTTGTGCCCCTGAACTAAATCCTCAGCCCCATTGTCCATTTCTGATATGTTGTAGCTCTATAATTTGTGCAAGGGTTAGTTGCTCATGCACTAAGAAAGTTAAATCCTATTCTTGAAACTGTTTGCATTTGAGACATGACAGATCAACTCATTAATTCTTTTCCCTCTAATTGTGGAATGAGAGAGACTGGCTTAAAAGTCTCAGATATTTTCGTTCACTCTAGGCTTTATAGGAAATGACTAATCCATCTTCTGTCCTACTTGGATTAGGTTAGGCCAGTAGAAGCACTGAGGCCAAAAAAAGGGAAGTGATACGTTGACCTCTGTGCTGTTGAATCATGTCTGGAGTTGTGATTCTAGACATGTTCTTCTGACTTTAATAGGGATATTGACAAACTAGGGAACATTTAAATAAGAATAGATAGGATAGACAAAGACATTGTGGTAATTAGTTTATGTGTCAAATTCACTGGATTCTAGTCAGTTTTTCAACCAAACACTAGCCTACCGATTGTTCTGATGGTATTTTGTAGATGTGGTTAATATCCACAGTCAGTTGCCTTTATAAGAGCTTAATAATTACTGTAGACTTCATTCAATCATCAAAAAGTCTTAAGAGCAAAGTTCAAGTCTCCTTCAGAAAGAAGAATTCTGCCCGCGATTGCTGTAACAGTCTTCAGGCTTGCCCTACAGACTGCAGACTCGCCATCCTCACAAGCACACTAGCCAAATCATTCCCTTCCTTCTGTTTCCTAATAGTTCTGTTATTCTGCAACTCCAGCTGGCACAGAGATCAAACAAGACAGAGAGGTAAAAACTCAGGAAAGTCATGAACACATTTTTTCCAGGATTTGCATAACTGCACTGTGAAAGTGGTCCATGGATGGAGGCAATAGGAAGGCATAGTGAAGTTTCCCCTATACCAAAAGTTAAATGGGACTCGTAAGAAGGCAGCTGCCCTGCAGAGGGAAAAATCAAAGAAGGCTGACCCAGCCTTCATTCTCTGAAGTGTCAAAATCAAGTATTTTTGGTTCCAGGCATTAAGTGAGTCCCTTTCTTTCAGCTCCTTTATAGCTCTTTGGAATTCTATTTGCTTTTATAACCCTTTTCCCCAGATCTTTGCTGTGGCTCATATAAATATCATAAAAAGTGTAATAGAAAAGTATGAGCTGTGGACCTTTCTATAAGGTCGGAAGCTCCTGGACACATCTGCATTCAGTAAAGCTGTTCACATGGTTTTCATTTTGTAGAAGATGAAGCTGAAGATTTTGTGAAGCCATTTAATCATTCTGTAATAGATCAGGACTTAGATACGGTTAACAAGTTTATAAACCTTCAGCCAGTGTTTTTTTCTAGCAAACTGGCCATATCTCTCAGTCAAATGCCTTTTGTCATGTACAATTGTAGGACTGTAGTAAGAAAAATAAATTCTGCACTAGATAAATGTAGAATAGAGAACAGGATTTTAAAAAAAGTTATTTTTGAAATGTACAAATGGTGTGCTTATATTGTCATGCTTGACGTTAGTTCTTGCACTTCTCAAAACTACTGAGTGAAGCTTATGAAAATAATTCCAAAGCTCAGAGGTGACTTAGAAATGAACCAATTATTCCTATGAAACATATATTTTAAGTGTGTCTATACACCCAGTCCTACATGCCAACATGCAAGTACATGCTTGGAAGGGCTTTTCCCTAGAGTTTTACCTTCTGCAATACGCACTTTATGGAACTTCTTGTTATAATTATTTTTTTTCTACTCTTCAGTAACTCTGGCTGAAACATGAACCAATATAAAATATAATTACAATATAGTAATAATTCTGTGCCACTAGAGATGAATACAAGACACTTTTTAACCTAGTCATTAGTTCTTAGATGAAAATTATTCATGCCTTAATGCCCTGTCTAGTCACCTTGAAGAATATTCTGTGTGCATTCTGGTACTGGTTAGCATAATCTTATTCCTTTCTTTTATTTCATTAAATTATATGCAATTATCTTAGTTCAACATGATGTAGACTTTGAAATATTTTAAAGATGAATTTCTAAAAAGGGAAATAATATTTAGTTTCAGTCTGAAGAGAAATAATAAATATTAGATTTCAATATATTCTCACTTTCTTCTAGCTCTTCTAAAGTCTCTATGATAGTTACCCACTTCTCCAATGTTCCTAGAAATGAAGACATTTTTAACAAACATATCTATAATTTTCCAGAGGTGTCATGTTGTAAAAAATACATGTATTTTTAGTTCCTGACTAGAAGTCCATACATTTGGATTTCAGATTATTCTAAAAATTCAAATTTCGCAGACATTAACTTCCTAGTTAACCTGAGTTTTCAGACTTTATTTCCAAATCCTCCGTAAGAAGGCCTGCTCAAAAAACCTTATCTAACGTGGTGATTCAATGACCAGTGCAGGTTACTGTGTACAGATAGGCCAGCAGGAAAGTATTAACTGTTCTTTCTACCATATGGCAAAGTCGATTTTCCCAGAAATTCTTGTGTTCCTCTGAAGGACCAATAGATTTCTGCGCAAAAGAAAGAAATGATGGTCTTACTCCATCTTGGCAAGTTAGATAGAGGCTAATTTGAACCAGTCCCCTAGGATGCCCTAGCTAAAGGTGTGAGCTCTTGATTCCTCCTGGACCCTGAGGTGGATGCCAGTACCCACGCCTGAGGCTACTGGACTTGCAAGGCAGAGCCAAGAGTGCCAATCAGGCCACCCTACTTTCCCCTCTGATCTCTCACTTCTCCTTCAAACTGAGGAAAGCTTTTGCAACCCAGACAATCTTTTTTCTCACAACAGAAAGACACTTTTCTTTCTTTCCCACAGGGCTAAATTGGTACTGTACTTTCTAAAGTGACTATTTGCTAATCTGATTAACTTGTTTGAATGTATCCCAGAACTCTAGAGCCGGCTGGTGCAAATGAAGTCATTGAAAGGTAGCAGCTAAATCCTGCTTTTGTTTCAGTTCCTCTCTGCTTCTCCACGGAACTAAGCCCCACTGCATGTCTGTGTGCGTGGGCCCGTGGGCCTGCAGCACTCCACACATCTCCTGGCTGTGAGCTCCTCTGCTGGTGGCTGCCTGGCATTCTCGATGCCTTAGCTGTCCTGTGCTGAGGTTGGTGTGAGGGCTGAGGATAGCGGCCGGTGACGGTGGAATGGAAAGCACCCTTCTGCCACCTCTGTCTCATTTGGCTATCACACGAGGCCTCAGTAGTGCTAATCATGCTCAGAGTTTTCAGGTCACCTTTCTGAGTTCAAAGAACAGGCTCCTTTGGTGTCTTGCTTTGACATCTCGTTGACCATTGCGTAAGTCCATCCCTGGTTGTAGGCTAGGAAACATGCCCTTCCAATCTCACCAGTCTTTTCACCTTCTTCACCCATTCTCAGGGGCCTGACTTCACTTTTTAAGATGCTCTGATCTCTGTACAGTGCCTCTTTTTTCTTCAATCAAAAAGCAAAAGCAAGCCAGGGGTGATGGCACATGCCAATAACCCCAGCACTCTGATTGAGACTGAGGCTGAGGTTGAGGCTGAGGCAGGAGGATCACAAGTTTGGGGCCAGCCTGGGCTACATAGAGAATTTCAGGTTGACCTGAACTACAGAACAAGACCTCATTAAAAAAAAAAAATCACTGAACTGGAGGAATAGTGTGAGGTTTTAGGTTCAATCCCCAGCACCAAGAAAAGAAAGAGAAAAGAGAAGAAAAAAAAAAAAAAAAGAAGAGAAAAGAAAGCACAAATGAATATCATCTTGTGTAGAAACTTACTGGGTACTTCCCATTTTATAAAGCAATTGAGATTTCCAATTTGGAGTTCATCTGGGGCATTATATTATACTAATCTAGTCCTTTATATCTTCGCAAAACTCTTAAAGCCTATTATGTTTTGGTGCTTGTGGAAGCATAAAAATTGTATATCATCTCTATCCTTAGAGATATTTCAGGATAAAAATGTCTCTAAAATAAGAGATAATTAGCTCATAATTAGGACCAATACTTTTAAAAGAATATGAAGATGAAATTTGCTGGGAAACAAATACAAGAGCAATCAATTGGGATTGGCTCCAAGGACAGAGCTGCTCGGAGTTAGCTTCCAAAGCGGAGGCGCCCATTGCAGCAGCACATTTCTTGAGAAAATGATGACCCTTCTTTGCCTACCCCGAAGGTGACTCTAGGAAAAAAACTGGACAAGAAGTGAAATCAAGACAATAAATATCCTGGGGTGTCTTCAGATCATACAGGCTGAAATCTAGCCCTCAGAGTGACTGAGACTAGGTAAGAGTTTAGTAGCAAGATCCAAGGGATTCTTTGAACCCTTCTTACAGTGAGGAAAATGAAGGCTACTAAGTTAAACATCTTGCCCAGTTTAAAGGGCACTACATTTTGGTTACAGTGAAAGACCTTGAGAGCTAGAATCTGGCAAGCTAGAACTTTAATTGCAGCTGCTCCAAGTGTAGTTATGTAAGGGGTGTGTGTGGGGGTACAGCTTAGTCGTAAAACATGTGAATCCCTAGTGGAAAAAAAGGAAAAAAAGGAGAGAGAGAGAGAGAGAGAGAGAGAGAGAGAAGAAATATAGAAAGAAAAAAGAAGAAATATAGAAAAAAAGGAAGACAGGTGGACAGAGACAGACATAAAAGAAAGAGAATTGCAGCTATGTAAAAATCACTGTGAAAGCTAAAAAGTGATAATATAACATTTATGAAAAACACTTTTGTAAGCTGTAAGGACTTATTTATATCTACATTTGTTTTTGTTTTGTTTTGTTTTGTTTTGTTTTGTTTTGAGGTACTGGGTAGTGAATGAATCTAGGGCCTTCATAGTGATCTACATCTCCAACACTTTTATGTATTTATTGATTTTTAACTTTGAGACAATTGTATTGTAAGTTACTAAGTAGCCCGGGCTGGTCTCAAACTTGCAATCCTCCTGCTTCTGACTCCCAACAATGCTGGGATTACAGGTAGGTGCCACCATGTCCCACTACATTACTGTCATTACAGCAATGCTGATTAGTGCAGGACTGTTATGTTGGCTGTTCAATACACACTGAAATCCTAATACTTACCCAAGAGGTTGTTTTGGTTTGATTTTCTTGGGTGAATAAATATTTGGTATTATGTGTAATCAATAACTATGTGAAATATAATCAATTTCTGATTAACATAATATCTGAAGTTACAGATCCTAAGTCTGTTGTTTCTCCCCAACTCCAGATTCATAAATGATGATCTATACCTTAGGATCTATACATATATATATATATATATATATATATAT